>JAJPUD010002903.1:247500-260289 GCA_023553655.1 Myrmecobius fasciatus
AGGCCGCTGCAGCCGCGGGCACGGGGGCGGTGCCGCCTCCGCCTCCAGGCTCCCCGGCCGCCTCGGAGGGAGCAGCCTCCTCGGCCAAGGCTGCTGTGGTTTCCGCGGTGGCGGCGCCGCCTCCTCCCGCAGCCGTCAACAACCAGGGGACGGCGGCGGGCCCTGTGGAGGCGGAGCCCGCGAGGGACGAGTCGCTGGGCCGGTCGCCTCTGTGCCCGGGCGGGTCTTCGTGCCCCCAGCTGAGTCCCCCGGGCTTGGGGCTGATGCTGAGGCCCAACGGGCAGACGAAGCCCCTGCCGGCGCTAAAGCTGGCGCTGGAATACATCGTGCCGTGCATGAACAAACACGGCATCTGCGTGGTGGACGACTTTCTGGGCAAGGAGACCGGCCAGCAGATCGGCGACGAGGTGCGGGCCTTGCACGACACGGGCAAGTTCACCGACGGCCAGCTGGTCAGCCAGAAGAGCGACTCCTCCAAGGACATCCGGGGCGACAAGATCACCTGGATCGAGGGCAAGGAGCCGGGCTGCGAGACCATCGGACGCCTCATGAGCAGCATGGACGACCTGATCCGCCACTGTAATGGCAAGCTGGGCAACTACAAAATCAACGGCCGGACGAAAGTAAGTAGGTGGCCGCGTTGTTCTCGGGATCCCCGCTGAGCTCCCCTCTCCCCCCCTCCCCATAGCAGTCTTTCCTTAGCGCTACTGGACGCCGCGTAGTAAGTGTTTATTAGACACCGTTCCCCCGGGGGGTGGGTGGGGGGGACGTCTCCTCCTTTTCCACCTGCTGTCATTCCCCGGGACATCTCAGGCTGTAGCATCCTCTTGCAGCTGCCTCCCTTCTGAACCTGACCTCAACTTGACGAGTTTGCCCCTTCCCAAGTTTGTGTGCTCTCACTGTCACAACAAACTCCCTGCTAGCGTGTGTTAGGTAGGGTACCCCTCTGGGAGCCATCGCTGTACTATCCGGAGAAAGTGCTGGTTCTGCGTCTGCCCCGGACGTGTTTGCTTAAGGTCTTAAATTCGAGCGATGACTCATCAGATTATGGTTTACAAAGCTAATTGTCTTGTGCTTTTGGCAAAAATGTATCAATAAAAATGAAGAAAAATTCACCCGAGGAGCTAGTTAACCAAAATAAATTGGTTTCTTGTGGCCCTAAAGACTCAACCCTTCCCCTCTTCCCCCATATATGGCTTTAAAACCTCAATAAAACAGGTATATTTTGATCCATACATTTTATTTGGGATTCTTTTACCATTTGATTACATTGAATGGGTTCCTTTGTGTTTTTCTTTTCTGTTGTTTCTTTTGTCCCAATAGTATTCGGATATCTCTAATCTTTTTCTTAATAAGTATAGTAAACATGAAGCCCTGTATCTTACCTTCTATAACATACCCTTGCAGTTTATTTTTCCCCCTATAATTTTACTCACAAGCTCTCCTTGATTCTTTTGAGCCCTGCAGTATGGTCAAGAAATCGAAAGATGAGAGGTGTGTTTGTCAATATCTTCTTCTGGGACTCTTCTTAGAAAAGCACATGCAATATGAGTCTATTAATGTATATACTAGTCTAGTTAGTATATAGCCAACTTTTCCTATAAATTTTAAAAATGTAGACTTTTTGGTGTCTTTATTTTACCATTCACATATGTACTATATATATATGTGTGTGTGTACATATATATATATGTGTATTTCAGAGAACATTTTATTTCTTTAGATTACATTATCTTCCCATCCTCTTCCCCCCTCCAAAGCCTATACTTTTACGTGGTTAGAGAAAATCTTAAGGGATAGACTGGAATTCAAAAAAGCTCTAGCAACTTCATTATTGAATTAAGCCACCTGAAATTCAGATTGTCTTGTCTAACAAATTTCATAGTAAACTAATATAAAAAAGATCAAACATTGTTAATTTAGTAATCTTGTAAGTTTTTTTGGATAAAATTTATTAAAAATTGTGCAGTGGTGGTGACATAACTGGGTCATTCAAGTAGTTTGCTGAGTGGTAATGAGTTGATTAAAGGATACTTGGATATAGACTTGTGGGTCAAACCTAAGGTATAATAACCATGATTTTGTGAATGAGATAAAATTCAAAATCTGTCTTGGTCTCTGCTCAGTAGTTGAGCTTTATATCTTTCTGTTCTACTGGCTTGCCAAGGGAAGGGGCTACACCCTGGACAGCTTTTTTAGAGTTGTTGATTCCCATGGGGAGGTTGTTAGGAAATGGCCACCTGCTTCCTTTGGAATCCCCTTAGCTGAAGAAACAGAGGTTACAGTAACTTTAAAATCACTCAACCATAGCTATTTTCACATAATAGACAGATTTGAACTTGTTTGCCATTGAAATACTAGGAATATTTAATTCCAGAATTCAGCCATCATCAGGATTTCTATTGTAATACTTCTTGATGGAATTTAAAAAAAAATTGTGATGGAAAAATCTAAAGATTTGTTTTGTGCTAATAAGATGAGAATTAGAGGTATGATTCCCTGATGAGTGTCTCTCACAGAATAGCTTTGTTTCAAGGCCACTAACTTCATCCTTTAAAACTTGACCAAAATGTCTTACAAGAGAATCAGATGAGAAGCAATTAAATCATTTAGCTTAACCTGCCAGTTTCTTCTGAAGAGAAAAAAATATCAACATACAAAAAGCCAACTTATACTGGATATTCCATTATTGTTGACAGATCCCATAGTTGTAGAAACATACTTTATGGTCTTAGAGTATGTAGGGTTTTTTTGTTTGTTCTTTAAGATTCTAAAATGTTTATTTTTGGCAGCCCTTCCAAAAGATGCTAATAATTTAAACTAGTTTTGCTGTCATCATAAGATGAACAAGAATGCTTGGCTTATATAGTGAATGATTGTTAAAAGGATTGTAACCGCTAGTGGCAATATACTTTTTCACAATATAATAGATTTGATTAATTTGTATTTGATAATTGCAGACTTAAGAATCTGTGGTACTCTAGGATTGGGGCATAGCTAAAATCACCAAATACTCTGAATCAAAAAATTAGAATATATCATCTGACAAAGGCTATTCCTTTTGTACTTTGATAAAAGTGTATTTTTTTCTAGAAATTTGGATTATCCTGGAAAATCTAGCATGTAATATTTACTTGTAGGAATTGTGGTTTGAGTAGTTATTTCAAAAATTGAGGTAAATGACTACTTTTTTAATACAGTGAAAGAGACATTTATTTTAAAATCACTATTCTAGAATGCTTACTTTTTCATTTACATAATGAGTTTTAAAGAGGCAAAGGATTGTAATAGAATGAGAGAAAAGAGAAACTACTATGGTCTGTCATCAGGTTCAGTCTTTTCCCATGATGCTCTTCCTGTTTCATTTCCTTTGAGCTCTTCTCATGGTGTTTTCCTCCCTTTTCTATTCTTTGACAACCTCCCTGATTTAATCCGATCTCATTCCCCTTTTCCTAATCTTTAAAACCTGCACTAATTCCAAGAAAACTTTCTTGCTTTTTGGGAAGGGGAGAGGTTGTTCAAATTATAGAAAAATGTGGAAATCTAAAGTAATATTGAGATTAGAGGGAGAAGAAAGAAGGAAAACAGAAGAAAGGATGCCTTAAATATTTTGAGGATTGCTTATTTCACCATGAGAGATTGAAATTGGTCACTCTAGACCACTGCTCCATATGAATTTATTATTCATTAAAAATGTATAAGGTACATATCTTTTTTATTTGTTAGAATTTTCTATAAATCTAATTCTTGGGGCAAATGAAAGAACTTGAAATACATTTGAAGAAAAGGAGCAAAATGTGGTAAGATAAAGCAGCCAGCACAGATTGATCACCTATTTTCTAGTTAGTTAGGCAACACTATCTTAATCAGGGAGAAGGATATGTATTCATGCACCTTAGTGGAAGGAATTCTGTTTGTATGTAGCAGGCAGCTGTGATTTTTTTTGTGTATGTGTGAAATATTTAAAGATGTCTTTTTCCTCCTAACTTTTACAACTTATGGCAGTATTTCTGTACTGTTAGCTCCTCATATATACAAATTGAAGGAGGTTGTTTAATAGCTGTATCAGAGTTTACAATCAAACTTCCCTATGGCAAAAGGAGCTAAGAACATTGTCAAAAAATTATACTTAATATCAACTGCCCAAAGAATTAATTTTAAGAAAGGGACTATTTCTAACATTGAGTTCTTTAAGATGTCATGTAGTTGTAAGGTATTTTTCTGCAAAATGTGTTCACATATATTCTAAATTGCTGTTTACAAGTTTTTATTTGAAAGCTATTACATGTTATAAATTTACAGTTCTTCTTTAATCTGTAGCCAAAACAGAAAAAAATGTCCACAGACTTTAGTCTGTTTTCCATAAACACACCAAATTTGCATTCTTTCTCTTGCTTTACCCCATTTTCTTCTCTCAGAACTTCTTATGCCGACTATATTTCTAATCACTTCTTACATTGTTAGTAGTATATGTCGTCTTCATTTTCCTTTATTTTTCATAGTCTGTGGGATTTATTTTAAATTTTTTATGACTTTTTTTTTAATTTCCTCTATTCCTTTACCTCTTCAATATCCATTCTTTTGTCCTTTTTCATTTGTGTCAGATTCTAGAATTATTCTTCCTTTTATCTAGTTTATTTTAGATCTTTAAAATAAAAAAAAAATTAAATGATGCATTGGCCTCCTTTTGTATTTTCCCAAAATGTTCTCACTTCTCTGAACTTTTGATGGGGCTATTACTTATTAAATAAGACCACTCTTTGTTCTTTATTTTATTAGAATGCTGGTCTCCCTGAGGTTATTATTCTTTCCCTTATCAAATTATCTTACTAAGTGTATACATCTTGCTTTTGTAGAATGTAAACTCCTTGAGGGTAGGAACTATTTATTATCATTTTATCCTGGATGCCTCATGTAGCAGAGTTGGCTTTAATTGTTGAATTGTGTTCTTGCTGTTGTCTTACTGACATTTTTGACTGTTTTCTTTTTGTAGTATTCTCCTGTCCATATCTTGAGTCTATCTTTATTTTTTCTAATTTCCTTTTAAGAACTTCCTTTTATTGCTTTTCCCCATAAAACTGCAGATAGCTTTTCTTTGGATAGATGTTACCACATAAATTTCATTTTTTTTTTTCATTTTGGGGCTTGGATCATCTATACCCAGTAATATTGGCATGTTCTTGAAAAATATATAGAGATTACATGTCCTCCACTTTGTTTTTCCCCCATCTTTTTGAGATTGGATCTCAAAAAGACTGGAAGTATGGAAGCCGAAGATGGACTGGTCCTTTCCGTAGTGGCCCAGAAGCTTAGATCTGATCTGTTTCCCAGCTGTGCTGATTTGTTCTTCCTTAGGCAGCTTCATGGTCCCTCCTCCCCAATGGCCCAATGTTAATATTGACACTTGATAGGCTGGGTCCTGCTGCAGCTGGAAAACTTGTGAGTCCAAGCAGTCCACCCCAAGCTCAGCCTGTCCTTAGGGATATTTGCCAACACTCCTGGCATGTCCCTTCTTTTGAGAAAAGCTTACATTTCCTTTTCTTTCCTTCATAATCCTTATGGAGGACAAAACAGACATACCTACAGTATCTTATCTTTTTTTTTCTTATTCTTGTTAGGCTTCTCCTAGCTCTCCCTTTTCCCCCATTTTCTTTCCTTCTTCAATTTATTAGTTGATATCTGACACTTAATCATGATCCTAGCCAAAACTAGGTTAGTTAATCTTATTGTTTGATCTAGTTACTTTTCCTTCTAGAACTCTGGTATTTGTGTCCAATGTAGAGTCATTAATCCTCTTATTTCTTTCACTTTCTGAATTGTGCATGAATTTTTATACTTCTTTATTAGTGGTAGCCATACCTTCTCTTTTCTAGCATATATCACCCTTATAACTAAATCTCTTGATCATCTAATAAGTTTTATGTGGTAGGTACAGGTGATAACTACATTTTTCAAGTGAGAAAATTAGATTCAGAAGTTGGGACTTGCTTAGAATCATAGAACTAGAAGACAGATGATAAGGGATTTGAACCCAGGTCACTTGACTCCTAATCCATTTATTTTTCTATCAACAATAGGTTTTCTCTGATACTGTTTTTGTTTTGGTGACTTCATGGGAATAGATCTCCTAGAAAGTTAAACTGGTATAAAATATCCCCAAATGGGAACTTTTTTGTTTTTGTTTTGTTTTGCAGAGGCAATTGGGGTTAAGTGACTTGCCCAGGGTCACACAGCTAGAAAGTGGTGTGTCTGAGACCAGATTTGAACTTAGGTACTCCTGACTTCGGGGCTGCTGCTCTATCCACTGCTCTACCTAGCTGTTTCCAAATGGGAACTTTTAAAGTATGGGATTGATAGAAATGAGTCTAAGATTAAAAGACTACATGTAATCCATGAGATTAAACACAAACATAGAATTTAAATTGCTTTAAAATTGCAAAAGATAAGTCAGGAATAAAGTATTTATCCAAGTGTTGTGTTAGAGAACAAGAATTAATAGAAGAAATGGAGAGGAGATATTGGTGTTACAGTAATATATGTTTATTATGATTCTCACTATTTCAGAAAGGTTAAATAATGTTAGCTTTATCATATTAAAAAAAAAGAAGAATAAGTGCAATGTTATTTATAAAGATTTCTGTCCAGTTTTTAAAAAATGAAATTCATGGGAATTGAAAAGGGAGGAGGATCCTCTGTTGACTATAAAAAATATTCTGTCTAGACTTATTCACTAAAGATTATAGAAGCAAATTTTTACTCTAGTTACTGCTTTGAAAAGTAGAAGCCTGGCATATCTTTGAGTAATTTGGCTCAAATATTAGTGAGGAAATTGAGACTTTAAAAGACTGTCAGATTTTGATATGATTATTAGTGCTAGAAGTAATTATCTACTGGAATAAATACCATTTGGCAAAGCTATCAATCTAAATAATATTTAAGGGCAAATTTTCCCTTTGTCAAAATGACTCTCGTATTTAAGTGTTGTTGGGTATTCCTTTTTGATAATCTTTTGACAGACCAAAGTATGAGAGCCTATTAATATTGTTGTTTATTTGAAACATGCTGTTATAGAATATTGAGAATATTTGTGCTCTATCTGTTTTCTGTGGGAATGGAAGTCTTAAACATTCTGTCCTTTAAGATGAACATGATTCACTGATATGTATTTTAAAAACCTAAAGTTTTTAACTATCCTCCTCAGACCTTTCTTATTTTCAAAACTAATCCGAATGTCAACAGCTTAGTGATGTCTTTGATTTTATTTCCAAAAGAACTTATGAATTGGTCAAAGCCATCATTTATTTAAACCTTGTGTTCTTATAGCCAGTATGTCAGAACACTTGGCTCATTAAATAACTTTGGAAAGATCTCAGTTCTATTATTTTAAGCTACAGTTTTAATAAAATCACACAGTATTTTCTCATTTAATCAAAGAGTTTAATTGTGAGGCTCAGTAAAGAATTTTATATATACATAGTATAATATTTCATGGCTCCAAATTTATTTTACTTACAATAGAAATCAACTCATAACTTGAATTTTTTTCCTTATCATTTCTTTAACCCTATGCCTTATTTTCAGTTTTGCTTCATTCCCATTTGTGCTTCCCTCTATTCAATTTGATCTTTTACTAATTTTCTCTTTATCCCTAAAACCTAAGTAGAAAGTTCATTTTTCTCCCTCCCTTTTCCTCACTCCTCCCTTAGGCAAAGGGCAATCCAATATATGTTCAATATGTATAATTCTATACGTATTTCCACAATTATCATGCTGCATAAGAAAAATCAGATCAAAAAGGAAAAAAATGAGAAAGAAAACAAAAAGCAAGCAATAACAAAAAAGTGAAAATACTATGCTGTGATCCACATGTAGTCCCCACAATCCTCTTTCTGAATGTAGATGGCTCTTTTCATTACAAGTCTATTAGAATTGGCTTGAATCATCTTATTGTTGAAAAAGATGCAAGTCCATTAGAATTGATCATTGTATAATCTTGTTGTTGCCATGTACAATGTTCTCTTGGTTCCACTCACTTCACTTAGCATCAGTTCATGTAAATGTCTCCAAGCCTTTCTGAAATCATCCTGCTGATTATTTTTTATAGAATAATAATATTCCATAACACTTATACTATAACTCATTCAGTCATTCTCCATCTGATGGGCATCCATTCATTTTCCAGTTCTTTGCCACTACAAAAAGGGCTGCTACAAACATCTAGATCAAAGGGTATGCACAGTTTGATAGTCCTTTAGACATAGTTTCATATTGCTCTCCAGAATGATTGGATCAATTCACAAGTCCATCAGCAATGTATTAGTGTCCCAGTTTTCCCACATCTCCTCCAACATTTATTATCTTTTCCTGTCATCTTAGCCAATCTGAGAGGTGTGTAGTAGTAGATCAGTTTTCTTAATTTGCATTTTTCTGATCAATAGTGACAGAGCATTTTTTCATGTGACTAGAAATGGTTTTAATTTCTTCATCTGAAATTTGTGTATTCATATCCTTTGACCATTTATCAACTCGTGAATGGCTTATATTCTTATAAATCTGAATCAATTCTCTGTATATTTTGGAAATGAGGCCTTTATCAGAAGTCTTTGGTTGTAAAAAAAAAAAAAAAAAGAAAAGAAAGAAAGAATTTTCCCCAGTTTTCTGCTTCCCTTATAATCTTGTCTGCATTGGTTTTGTTTGTACAAAAACTTTTAAACAATATAATCAAAATTATCCATTTTGCAAAAATGTTCATTTCACTAGTCAGAAACCAAATTCGTTGACTATGAAGCTTGTGTGTTAGGTTGGAAATAATTATTTATGGAATACTATTTAGCTGAGATGGTGATTTAATATTATTTATGGGCAAATTTTCTCTTTGTCAAAATTACATTTTTGTAAGGCATCATTTGGTACGTCTTGGTGATCTTTTGACAGACCAAAATGTGAATGGTCACTTTGTCAGCTTCCATTCACTAATAATACTAAAAATTTCTTCCTCAGTCTCTCACCTTTGAAGAAAGAACCATCTAGGGGGAATTTTTCTAATGTACTGTGATATTTTGCTTATGGAATTACAAAGTTTAAATATATTTCTTTGATGATGTCTTTTACATTTTTCGATCCTTTGGGTCATGTGAACTTTTGATTGTTTAGTTGTTATTCATTCTTGATATTGAAATACTACTCTTTGTTTTGGGGGGGTTATAAAGGTTTAAAGAGTAGTATATAAAAAATAATAAGGATAGAGTGACAGGTGATCAAAAAGTCATATAAAATTATCCACTATAGGCCTTGGTATACCAGAACTTGCTAAGTAATTCTTGAGCTGAAATCCTCCAGACCTGATAATTTTCTAGGCTTGGAATTCAAACTCCATTGTGTTGTCCTTTGTTTTGGCTTACCTGAGAATTTTTGTTTGTTTGTTTGTTTTATGATGAGTCAATTGGGATTAAGTGAATTTATCCTGGATCACAAAGCTAGTTAATTGTCAAGTGTCTGAATTTGGATTTGAACTCAGGTCTTTTTGATTCCAGGGTGGGTGCTATTATATCCCCTGACAATGTATTCTTTAACAGAACTTCCTTTTCTCCTTTAGTTTGGAAATTAGCCTAGCTGAGCACTTTTGACTGACATTGACTTTCTTGTAATCACAACAAAAACAAAAATTTTAGTCAATAAAAACTTTCTTGATTGCTAACAGAATTTTTATACTCTTCCCAACCATAGGTTAACTAGGTATCTTCCTTTCCATTTGCTTAAAGAGGAAGAGGAAACAAATTCATAAAAACATCAGTTATGCAGAAATTGTGCAGAAAGAAGAGTAATTTAATATTGTATCCACTATATGTGTTTATGATAGACATTTCTTTTTTTACATTTACTTGATGTCAGTACATTTAATGGATATTTATTACTTACTATGTGCATAGCATTTAGTTGGGGGGTGATTTTGGATAAGAACAAATTTCTGTCTTCAGACAACTTGGTCAAACATGAGTATAAAGGAATAGGTTTGACATCTTCCCTATTAATATAATTAGTTTAAGGGTACAATAAAAATTTAAATATATAAATAAGATGATCCATACACTGTGATCTCTTTATGAGGTGAGATCATCTGGGTCAAAAACATAACAGCTGATTGGTTAACCATGTGCCTATTGAATTTAAAATGGCTGTAGTTATTTTAACTTCAGTATTCATTTCAGTAGTCATTCTAGTGGTGAATAGTCAATCCGTGAACCAGCATTTATTAAACAATTATGTGCCAAGTCCTGGGGATCCAAATAAAAGGAAAAAACCAATTCCCACTCACAAGGAGCTTATCCAAGTTCTGGAATTGAAGATTACAGTTCCACTTTTGGACCCAAGCTTTTGAGAAGGAATTACTCCTGGGTGGAGAAGAGAATTTCTCTCTCGCTTTTTGTATCTTTCTTTCTTTCTCTTTCCTTCTTCCCTCCTCCCCTACCCTATTGACCATGTTATCAGAGAGACTGGACCAGTTTCAGACATTGGATCCAGCTGGGATCAGAGATTGGACCAGTAGGAGACAACCTGTCCAACTTGGAGGAGCAGAATGACAAACAGATGAGGAGAAACAGATGTGTGGAAAGGCAGTTTCCCAAGGAGGGAGTCAGCTTCAAGGATCATGACTCTTTGCAGCAGGAAAGAATATCGGCATTGAACTCCAGAAAAGACTTCCAGCCCATAAAGTACAAGTAGATGTGAGTTACCCTTTTGCTACAGGTGTATCTTACATGTGTGCTTCACTTCCTTTGTATTCTAATTTTGAGCTCTTCATGTAGACTTGGGTGTATTTGTGAGAATGAGTGTACCTTAGGGTTTTTGGAGAAATATTTTGTTCCAACTCTTTTTACTATACCATATTAATAATGATCATTGCTAAGAAGCCATATTAACTCTATTTGATGATGATTAATAGGAAGCATATTGGAGGCTTTAGTTACCTCTGAGGGGCAACTAGATGGCCGCAGTGTATAGAGCACTAGCCCTGTGGTCAGGAGGACCTGTGTTCAAACCCAGCCTCAGATACTTAACATTTCCTATCTGTGTGACCCTGGGCAAGTCGCTTAACCTCAATTGCCTTGCGCCCCCTCCCCCCCAAAAAAAATTGACTCTAAGAGTATTAGGGATGTCAAAATTTTGAGTGCAAATTGAGAGTGATCTTAGAAGTAGTTCTGAATGGGGATATGAGATGTGCATTATTATCATTATTATTATTATGTGTGTATGACAAGTGCTTAAGAGAAATTCAAGCCAAATGCTCTGTGAAGTCTAAGGGGAAAAAGTATGATTTCTAGCAATTGAAAAAACAGGTTTTTATGATGTAGAATATCTAGATTTAGGTTTGAGTCTGCTCTTAGGCACTAGCTGTGTGAATCTGGGATATCCATTTCACTTCAGGTTATTTATGTGTAAAATAAAAGAGATATCATCTCTCTCTATATATATTTTTCAAAATACATGCAAAAATAATTTTCAACATTTACCTCTGCAAAACCTTGTGTTCTATATTTTTCTCCACCTTCCTTCCTTCCACCCTTCCTTCTTCTCCTAGATAACAAGTAATTCATAGGTTAAACATGCAATTCTTCTAAACATTTCCACATTTATTATGCTACAAAAGAAAAATCAGATCAAAAAGGAAAAATAAAACAAGCAAGCAAACAACAACATCAAAGAAGATGAAAATACTGTGTTGTAATACACATTCATCCTCATAGTCCTTTGTCTGGATGCAGATGACTCTGTCCATCACAAGTCTATTGGAATTGGTCTGAATCACTTCGTTGAAAAGATTCAAGTTTATCACAGTTGATCATCACATAATCTTGTTGCTATGTACAGTGTTCTCTTGGTTCTACTCACTTCACTTAGCATCAGTTCATGTAAGTCTCCAGGCTTTTCTGAAATGATCCTGCTGATAATTTCTTACAGAACAATAATATTCCATATCATTTATACACTATAACTCATTCAGCCATTCTCCATCTTATGGGCATTCATTTGATTTCCAGTTCCTTTCCACTACAAAAAGGGATGCTACAAACATTTTTGCACGTGGATCCTTTTCCTTTTTTTATAATCTCTTTGGGATAAAGGCTCAGTAGAGACACTGCTGGATCAAAGAGTATGCATAGTTTGATAGTCCATTGGGCATAGTTCCAAATTGCTCTCCAGAATGGTTGGATCAGTTTACAAGTCCACCAACAATGTATTATTGTCCCAGTTTTCCCACATCCCCTGCAATATTTATTATCTTTTCCTGTTACCTTAGCCAATCTCTCTGTCTTTCTGTCTGTCTGCCTGTCTCTCTGCTCAGTGGGAAAAAAAACTGACAGTTCAGCAAAAATAACACATTGAAAATCTTTTGACATTTGCACTATTTTATATCCAATGTCCTCCTTCTTTGTTATTTAGTATTAACTACACTCTAAAATAAGACAGTCTTTTTATGTCACCCTAATTGATTTCTTATTTCCCCACAGGAAGTATTTTAAATATTTGATTCCTTTCTTAAGCTTTCTACAGCTCTGTCTGCCTCCCCCACCCCCTCACTTTTTCAGCTGTGAATCTTGCTGATTTACCAAGAAAATTGAAGCCGTGCAGCCTAAGCCACTTCTTCTGTTCTCTTCATTTCTAACCATTTCCTATTCTTTCCTTCATGTTCCATATATATATTTATGACAGTGGTGGTCTTTTGCCTGCCAAGGCCAACCTGTGTGTGTGTGTGTGTGTGTGTGTGTGTGTGTGTGTGTGTGTGTGTGT
>JAJPUD010002903.1:260299-279900 GCA_023553655.1 Myrmecobius fasciatus
TGTGTGTGTGTGTGTGTGTGTGTGTGTGTGTGTGTGTGTGTGTGTGTATTTCATCCCATCCTTTCGTATCTTCTCCTGCAGATTGCTTCCTCAATCATTTCTTCTTCAGTCTTCGTTCAATCTTTCTTTATCCTCTAGTTACTTCCATAATGCCTTTAAATATGTTCAAGTTCCCTCATCCTTAAAGGATTACATCCCACAGTTCCTTTAAGCTGTGTTTTTTTCCCTTTTCAGTCATACTTATTTATATTTGCTATTTCTACTTGTCTTTCTCTCTTTTTGCCTCTCTTTGCAGGATAACTTCCAGCCTCATTGCTGATCTGAGTGTTCTCTCCAGTATTAATGATCTCTTGATTTCTGAATAATGATCTTTTCTCAGTCTTCATCCATTTTATACTTATCTATTGCATTCTACATTGGTGACCATCCTCTTCTGGATATTCTGTGTTTTCTTGACATTATCTCTCCTGGTTTACCTGCATGTCTAACCAGATGTCCTTTGCTGGATACTACACATCAGGTGGAGTTGGAAGTGTTCTTTAAGATTTTTACCCAGCCCTTTTCTGTTCTCTCTTTATATTTATTCTTTTATCATTTAATCTCCCATTGTTTTAATTATTATATTTATACAAATAACTCTTAGATTCATCCCCAATCTCTCTCCTGAGCTTCAATCCTTTTACAGTTGGCAAACTGGATGTCCCAGATAGTCAAATTCACCATGTCCAAAATTGAACTCATTTACCCCTAAACCCTTTCCTTTTTCCAAAGTTCCTTTTTATGTCAAACTACTTTTTATTCTCCCAGCTTTGTATTATTGTCTGTTCTTCATTCTCTCTCATCCTCCACATTCAATCGGTCCCAGAGCTTGTTATTTATGCTTTTCTATTTCATCATCTGACTGTTTTTCTCCACTCGCATGACTACCATCATAGTTCAGTCCTCATCATTTCTCCTGAATTACTGTAACAGTCTCCTAAATTGTTTCTTTGCATTTAATATCTTCTCACCCTAGTCCTTCCGATACGATATTGTCAAAAGTAATTTTCCTTGAGAAAGTTCTGACTATATGATTATTCATTCAACTCCAGTGGCTTTCCATTGCCTATAGCATAGAAGACAAACTATTCTGTTTTTAAAATCCTGTAACCTGGCCTCAACCTATCTTTCTAGTTTCATTAGACAGTTCTCTTTCTCTGTGTAATCCAGACAAACTGACTTACTTTTTTCCTCACACTTAACACTCCCATCTTCTGCCTCCTTACCTTTGTAGTGGCTTCCCATGCTTGTATACTTCCTTTTTTTTTTTTTTTTCCCAGCCTCAAAGTCCCTTTCTTCTTTGGAATCTAGCTCGAATTGTAGGAAGTTTTCTTGAGTATCATCCCTCCCAAACTACCTTGTATTTAACAACTCAATATATGTTTTTATTCATTCTATGTTTATACAGAACATATTTATATATGTATTTGGTTTGTGGTCTCTGAGAGAGTAAGCAATTTTCATTCTTTATAATTAAATTCCCATTGCATAGCATATAAATGTTTTTGATTGATTTTGCAAAGAAAAATATAATTTCTTATATTATATTTTTTTCTTTGATTCTTAGGATTTAGAGTAGATATTTTAAGAACATTGAAAAATTGGATCATACTCAGCAATTAGAAACATGCTATTATCATCATAACAATAGCTGACATTTATACAACTCTTTAAGTTTTACATATATTGCTCCCTAAGATGCCATGTGAAGAATGGTTGAAAGAATTTGGAAAGAGAAAATTTAGGAAAGCAAAATTAGCTACATTTCAATATTTGCAAATCTGTAATGTAGAAGAAATTTAGGCTCATATAGTGGGGTCTCAAGAAAGCAGAATTAGTCCAATCTAAAGAAGATCTTCTTAATGATTATAATTTTGCAAAAATGGAGGTTCTGTGAGGTGGCATTTAAGGGTTTGCTGATGTTTTTACTGGGATTTTTGTAGACTATATTCATTCATTGGGTGAATTGTTAAAATAGATTGTCTCTAAACTTAAAACTCAGAGATTCTTTGATTGCAAGTTAAGAATTAGCCCAAGGTTCTATCTTAATGCCATTAAGTTTTAAGGGATAGAGTGCTGGACTTGAAAGTAGGAAATATGATTAGAATCTTGCTTCAGAAAGTTCTGAAATCATGGACAATTCATTTAACCTCTTAGTGCCTTATTACCCTCTTTTGTAAAATACAATAATACCTGCCTGACTTATTTTGACTAATCATGTCCTTTTGGGAGGCCAGTGAGCTTTAAGTTGTCTCTATGGGTTCATCCTGTCTTTGAAATATTGTTTTGCTTATTTAAGAAATGCTGTGGATTTTTTTGTTTTGTTTTGTTTTGGTTCTGAGGCCATTGGGGTTAAGTGACTTGCCCAGGGTCACACAGCTAGGAAGTGTTAAGTGTCTGAGGCCAAATTTGAACTCAGGTCCTCCTGACTTCAGGGATGGTGCTCTATCTACCGTGCCACCTAGCTTTCCCAATCCTGTGTTCTTTTATGATATTATTCTCTTTTGCTCCCCCCCCCAATTTTCCTTCACTTCAGTATATTTCCAGTTTATTGTTCTATTTTATGCTTCTTTAGGCAGACTCACCATTGGATATTCATTTATTCTACTGATTATTTCTGCCATGCAGATCATAAATTCTGCCACTTGTTCTTACCTTCAGTCTCTCAGGGCCTTTGATTTGTCTCTCTAATCATTCAGGAACATTATTCTTCAAGTCTGTTATACTTTGGGGCGTCTGAAGTGTTGATGAGATTTGGGTTCAGTTTCTTTTGCCTTGCTATGTTCATTTAGAGATAGTTGTCTTTTAGAAGCCATTTTGCTTTCTAATTTTAATTTCTTCCTTGTTGATTTATCTGCTTGTGCTCTAGATTTGACTGTTTTTTCTCTTCCTGAGATCTTTGGTGGTTTTAGACTTTTTTTATTTATAAGGTCAGTTCTGCTGTCATTTGACATATGCATTCCCCCAAATAAAGCCCTATGCAAAAATTACTCCATAAAACTGTCAGCTTGTGGGGAAAATTGAATTGGAGTCCAAGGCCCAAAAGCTTCAATAATAATACTTAAAAATAAAGATAGGAATCTAATGAAAATGGTAGCATAACTTTATGTTAAATGATTAGGTAATATATAAATACTATAGTAAATAATAATCCTATCCATGGCCTTGGGTTCCTGTTTGGCCTGTTCTCAGGCTGCATGAGCAAGTTCGACAGGTGCAGGCCAAAACTCCCAGCCTTGGACTAGAGGCCATGGTCGAAGGAAAAGAGGGTGCTTCACTTAGTCCTCTTTCCATCTTTCCTCCTGCATCAGAAGATATATGAGAAATATGGCATCTTGAATTTGCTTGTGGAAAGGGGATGTCTGTGTTGCTAGTTTTACCTTCGGGGCGAGACTTCAGCTATCCTAGCTGCTTCCTACTTTGAGGAATGCACTTTTTTCACTGACCTCAATACCTGCCCCAACTAGATTTTGGATAGATTATACTTGTCTGAACTGGATGCTTCTTTTAAAGTCCAATAGCATTCTTCACTGTTAATTCACCTTGTTAATTATCTCATCCTATAAAGACAGCAGTAGTTTTTTTTACCTTTGGTATATAATTCCTCTTTTGGGGTTGTTTTGATATTGGACACTGGAGGAAATGTCTAGTTCTTTATGTTGTTGAATATGATTTGGGCTGTTCGATTCTATTTCACAGGATTTTTGTGACAAAAGAACTTTTTTACACTTCAAAGTGCTGTGTAAATATGAGTTATCAATATACTATTGTCATTTGTAAAAATAAAGTATAGGTAACTTATTTTGAAACTGGAGTATTGAGTTTGGCTTTAATGTGTTGGATATGTGGTGATGGGGCACATAAGGTATATTCAGCAGTGGAGAAGACAAAGGTAGAAATGCAGATTTTCTTATGCATATTGAGAGGATTACAAATTGTAGTTGGTATTCTGTATTAAGAAAAAACCTTTTATATTGTACATTCAGTGAAGTTGCAGAGCTAGGAAAAAGATGGCAGTTCATTGAGGTTTCTCTAGGAAACATCTCATTTTATAAAAAGGATTCAGATGTACTTTTCTTGAAGAAGTCTCAGTTGAATTTTCTTTTTTCCCTATTATATTCCTCTTTTGTAGTTATGTTGAGCCTTGAGCTTTTACCTCTTTTGGAAGATCATTCTTGTCCCTACTTTGCTGAAAAGATTGAGGTCAGCCCAGGGCTTTTCTTGTCTTTTAGCTTTAACGCCACAACCCTCCTCCCTGTTGTTACACTCTTATGCCAATTTCAGAGAATGAGGGGGTCTACAGTTAGACCAGTGATAGAACTTATTAAACACATACACACAGAGAAGGTTTTGTTGCTTTTCTTTACATAGCATGATCATTTCCTTTTAAAAATCCCCCCCTCCACTGAACTATTCCTCATAACAAAGAAAAATTTAAGCAAAATTAGCAAACATTGACCTTGAACTCTGTTGGACAGTATATAACACATTCCACATCTATTTCCCCCTAATCTTTTGGTTATTACAATTAATCAGGTATTAAATATCTACTGTGTAGCATCTGCTGAGTTTATCACAACAAAAATGAAACAGTCTTTGCCCTCAAGGGGAATATATTATTTTGGAGGTGAGGAAATCCTTTACAATTCTTCTTAGGCTTTGCTCCCTGCCATGTGTTCTTTAATCCTGTGGCTGACCTCTTGGCTGTTCTCCTCCATCTCACTGCTCTGGACATTTTCTCAGGCTGTTCTGCATGCCTGAAATGCTCTCTTTCAACTCTGCTTACTGATCAGGCTGGTTTCCTTTAAGTTAATCCAATTAAAATCCCATCTTCTATAGAAAGCTTTACTCAATTTATCTTAATTCGAGTGCCTTTCCTCCCTTAATTTTTTTTTTTTTTCCTGTATAGAACACACATATTTGTATGTTGTCTCCTCCATTAGATTTGAGCTCCTTGAGGGTAAGGACTATCTTTTGTCTCTTTTTTATATCTTCAGCACTTAGCATAGTGCCTGGCATATAGGAGATGCTTATTAAATGTTTATTGATTAATACAAATAAGGAGAAAATACATGCAGAGTAAAATACAAAGTAATCTGTGATAGCTGGGAGTCAGAAAAAGGGCCCATTTAGGAGATGGCTTTTAGGGGATTTTAAAGAGGCAGATGTGAAGAGGGAGTGCGCTGTTTAGGGGACAATTTGTGTAGGGAGACGGGGTAGAATGTCATGTACAGGGATCAGCAAATAGGCCTGTTTGGCTGGAACACGAAGTACACAAAAGGGAGTAATAGGCAATGATCTTAGAAAAGTAAACTAGACCCAGACTATAAAAGACTTTAAACTAGAAAGGTTTATTTTATCTTTGAAGTGATAGATACACTGAAACTCTTTGGAGTAGGTGTGTCCTGGTCAGACCTATGTGTGCTTTAGGATGATTAGTTTGGAAGTTGTGTGGTGGTAATGGGGCCTGAACCTGAGTGGTTGATGTGTGAATGAAGAGAAAGGGATGAATATAGTAGTCACTGTCAAAGTAGAATCTACAAGACAAACAACTAATGACATGTGTGAAATCAGGAAGAGTGAAGAGTCAAGGATTTTTAGGTTGCAAATCCGGGTACTAGAAGGATATATGTACCCTTGAAAGAAATAATGAAAAGAGATGTTAGGGAGGATTTGAGGGAGAATGTATGGTTCTGTTTTGGTGTCTTTTTTTGAAATCAGAAGTCATAAAAACCTACAAAAAATAATATTTTGGAAGAGAGTAGGGGAATCAATAGTGTTAAGGTCAGGTAGGCTAAGGATGAAGAAAAAGTCCATTGGATATGACAATTAAGTAATTAGTAGCTTTGGAGAAAGTAGTTTCAGTTGAGAAAGAAAGAACACTTGGGAAGACAAGAAAGTAGTATGGTAGAAAGTAAATTTAGATTCTTACAACACAAATCATAATAAACTCCAAATGCATATATGTGACACATCACTACACATACGAAATTTAAGGAGAAGGATGCTGATCTAAAATCAGTTTTTATCACACCACGTCACCAAGAATTTAAGAGATTGCTATGTTCTAGGTACTGTGTAAGTGGTAAGATACAAAGAAAGGAGAGAAATAGTCCCTACTCTCAAAGAACTTATTTCCTATTTCTCAGCAGTTTTTGTAGAATACAGGACTTCCTCCAAAAATTTATTCTTGGATTTATGCAATACCAAATGACTTAACTTGATTTTTGTCATTGTGTACTACTAATTTTCTTTTCATCAATTCTTAACAATTTTTTCACTTTTCTTTGAATCCCTTGTTTCCTAAAATGCATTAATTTTTCATTATATTAGCATGCCAAGATTTTAGTTATTTCTCAATTGATGTCATCCATTTTGTTTCCAGATTGTTGTTTTTCTACCACAAAAAATACTGTTATGCTTTGTTACACATAATACCCTTCTATCTTGTTAATTTTTTTGGGTAGTATATTCCCAGTGAATAGTTGTTTAGTTGTTTTTGGTCACATCCAATTGTTTTTACCTTGCTTGGGGTTTCTTAACAAAAATACTGGAGTGATTTGTCATTTCTTCCTCCCACTCATTTTGAAAATGAGAAACTGAGGCAAATAGAGTGAAATGACTTAACCAGGGTCACACAGCTAGTAAGTGTTTGAGACCATATTGAACTCAGGAAGATGAGTCTTTCTGACTCCAGGCTCATTGTTCTATCAACTTCATCATTACTTCCCCCTCATAGTGTGGAGCTAGTATTCCTTGATTAAAAGGAATGAACTTTGTGGTAGTTACTTCTCTTGGATAGTTATAAATTTTTTCCTAAAATAGTTGGATCGCTTCATAGCTTCACCAGCTTACATTAAGGTTCCTTACTTTGGACAGCTCCTGTAACAGTAACTTTTCATCTTTTATTATCTTTGTCAATTTAAGTGGTATGTGAAACCTCAGAGTTTTTATTTTGAATTTACTAATTAATAACTTATAGAAGTTTTTCATATCATTAATAGTTGACAAATTTTTTTTTGAAAGTCCATATCCTTTGACTACTTACTCTTTGGGTGATGGGTTTTAATTTTATGTAGTTAAGTCAATTACCCATATATCTTAAATAGCAGGTTCTTATTAGATATTTAACAAAAACATTTTTCTCATTGGACAGCTTCTGCTCTTAAGATGTTGAATTGATTTTGTTCCTGTAAAAAATTCATATTATATAATCATTTAAATTTTTTTTTGTTTTCTCTTTCTCATATTTAATTATGAATTCCTTTTCTTACCTCTTTCCAGCCATCTATAAGTAAGCATTTATTCAACACTAAGTGCTGGACACTGTAAGTATTGGGGATAGAAAGGAATTTATATTCTTTTGTTCTTATTTGTAAAAGATAACTTTTTTCCTGTTCTATAATTTTTTTATGGTGTGCCTTTTTCTATTTGGGTTACATATCCATTTGGAGCTTAATGTGATATATATGGTAATATATTAATTTAAATTTAATTTCTACCATATCAATTTTTTACTTTCTTAGTAATTCTTGTTGAATAGTAAGTTTTTCCCTCTCCCTCCCCCCAAAAAAGTTTGTGTTCTTGAGTTTATAGAATAGTCATTAGTTATATTTGATTATTTGTGCATCTTGCTTATATTAGAAAAGCCTTTTTCTAATGATCCTCTTTTCTACTTTTTAAACTAGTAACAAGAGGCAGCTAGATGGCGCAGTGGATAGATCACAGTCCTGAAGTCAGGAAGACTTAAGTTCAAATTTGATCTCAGACACTTAACACTTCCTAGCTGTGTGACCCTGGGCAATTGACCCCAATTGCATCAGCCAAAAAAAAAAAAAAAATTAAAAAAAAAACCTAATAACAAATGCATGTTATCATTATTATTATTATAAGATACCTTGAAATCTGGTAATAATAACCCCCTTTATTCCTGCTCTTTTTTTCATTATTTCCCTTGAGGTTCTAAATTTTTTTTTGGTGAATTTTTGGTTATTTTGTCTAGTTGTATAACTAGGCAGGTTTGATTGAAATAGCACTAAATGTGTTAATTTAGGGATTTGATTATCCTTATCATGTTGGTATGGTATTCTAATCATAAACAATTACTATCAGTTCAATTATTTGTCTTTATTTTTGTAAAAAATGTTTTTAGTTTTTATTAAATAAATTCTTACGTGTGACTTAGTGGATCAGTTCCAATATATTTTATGTATTTTGCAGTTATTTTGAATGGAATTTGTCTTTTTTGCCATTTCTTGGTAATTCTTTCAGTCATGCTTCTGATTTGATCCCCTTTCCATTCTCTGTAACCCTGTTTTCTATCATTTTTTTTCTTTCCTTTCCTCAAACCTCATCCTCTTTCCAGTCTGAGTGGTATATTTGGATGCCTCCATTTTCCTATTTCCTCATTAGCTATGTTCTGAAAAGAAAAGAAAAGAACAAGAAGCATATTATGATTTGTTCATCTACTTTGATTCCAGTTTTTTATGTTTTTGTCTACCACAAAAAATACTGCTTACAAATATATTGTTACAGATGGGATTCTTCTCCATCTTGATCTCTTCCCTTTTAAAACTTTAATAATAGCGTTTTATTTTCAAAATGTATGCAAATATAGTTTTCAACATTCACCCTTGCAAAATCTTGTGTTCCAAAATTTTTCTCATCTCCTCCTCTAGAAAGCAAGTAATCCAGTATATGTTAAACGTGCAGCTCTTCTATACATATTTCCACAATTATCATGCTGCACAAGAAAAATCATTGATCTCTTTATTAGAGGGGGGAAATATGCCTCAGTATGCATTCTGAATTCATCAGTTCTCAGGAGGTTAGATGGCCTGCTTCATAATGAAACCTTTGGAATTGTGGTGAGTCATTGTGTTGAATACTAGTTCTAAAATGCTACCATTCTACTATTTTCCTGTTCAGAAATTTTCAATGGCTCACCTTTGCTCCATTTAACTAAAATTCTTCAGAACTCAGTTCAAATTTTTATCTAGTCCATAAGGCCTTCTTTAACATTTCCAGCTGACATTATTTTTTTTTCCTTTCTCCATATATTTGTAACTTAGTGATAACTTATTTTGGCACTTATTCACACTTTGCTATGGCATTATTTAACTTAAATTTATTTTGTTTTTCCACATAAAAATAAAAGCACTAGAAGAGAATTTTTTTGTAGAACTTCTTATTATTGGAATTGCATCTTCAGCAAACAATTTTTATAAACCATTCACCTAGACACAGTCTAACTCCATTGCTGAACCCTCCAAACATGAACTTACTAATATCTTTATGAGATTGTACAGTCACCCAATAATTGAACAAAACTCATGGCTTATCTTATGGATAAAATAAACTTTATCAAAGACAATTTCTAACTAGTCTTTTGATTAGTGCAGTCAGCCACACATAACTTGATATAGACCTTTACCATTTGTGCCTTATCTCCTGGGATCCCCCACCACAGTTCTGCCCCCTCTAAGGTAGATGCTGTCATTAATTTTTTCATATTCTAAGACATCATGTCGCTTGCTCGATTCACACATCTGATGCTTGAGGTAGGTTGTGGCCCAATTTTTAGAGACTCTAAGACAGCACTATTATGGAAGCTGCCTCTTAACCATATAACTTCAGATCCATAATTACTACAGATGCAAAGGATAGTAATTAAAGTCTATATACTTTTTGTTGAACAAATGAATTCAGTCTGTGAAAACAAAAGGCAGGACTAGTGTTCAAAAATAAATTTGTTTCTTCTGTCTGTACCTTAGGAGATACTTCTCTAAATTGGGATAGTAGTAGTGTTGACTTCTTATCAGGGGTAGTGATGTGGTAAGGCATTTGGACTTGGTACGGAGTAAATGTCATTTTGCTGATAGGAAGACACAGCTCAGTCTTCCTCCACTGTCTCTTTGAATTGTAATTGATTTTATAGGAATGGGATCAATTTGCTTCTGCTTTGAAAGTTGCATCTTGATTCTGTAAGTTCTATGAGAAAAAGATGAAGTAACTGTCATGCATGCACCACATTGGTGGGCCAAGTGGAAAAAGGGCCTGAATACTTGTTTATATCATCTCTAGCTGAAGCAGTGCTTCAGCCTGATAGGTACTTCTTGAAACAATTTCATTTGTTGCTCTGCCTCACCTGTCAGAATGTCTCTTCAGTAGCTGTCTTATATGGAGGCTACAGTCCTATAATCATTTTTAAGTATTGATGGAGGGCAACCTTTTTTGTTCAATTTGTTCTCTGCCTTTTAGTCTTCTTTCTGTTTCCAGGATAAAAATAGCCTTGACTGGTGGTATATTAGTTATTTTTAACATTAAAAACTTGGGAGAAAAACTTGCTCTGGAGGTCAGATGAAGCATGTGTTGGTAACTAGTCTTCAGACTATAAATTATGGTGAAATCTTGTGTGTTATAAGAGAAGCTTTTGGTTTCATCACAATTATGTATGTTCATACTTCAGTATGTTCAAATTTAGTCACTTTGGGCTAAATAGTATAAACTCCAGTACCCATTTTAGTAATATGTTAAATGTGTTAGAACAGTATTTTTCTCCAGTAGTACAAAATTGGCTAGTCTTGAGAGCATTTAGATGTTTTAATAGAATACAGTAAAAGAAAAACCATCTACTGCCTTAAGGTTTTTTTAGGATTAAAAATTTTTCCATTTAAATTTTTTGGAGTCATTATTTGAATGATATAGAAGCTAGCCTGGAATTTTAAAATGGCCATAGCTAATCCAGATATAATGGAGAGGCAGCAGTGGATTATCTCATTGGCCTCAAAGCCAAAAAGATCTGGATACAGATTTGCCACTGACACGTGTGATCTTGGGCAAATCACTGAACCTGATTTAGTGCTCTAGGTAATTCACTTGAGACTAGAATTGACTTGTATTTTCAAATTTGGGGAAAACTTGTCATCAGGAAAAACATTATTTTGTTTTATATTTTTTGAAAGGGAGGAAAAAGGTATAGATAAGAATTAATGGGAAAACTGGAAAGCACTTGAAAGTTTTGTTCATCATCTTACATCCTATACCAAAATAAGCTCAAAATGGATATATAATTTGAATATTAAAGATTGAAGCATAAAACAGTCTGGGAAAAGTATAGAAAAGAATGCTATTAGATATTTCTTACACTTTTGACCTTGAGGAAAGTTCTTGATCAGAGAAGGGATAGAAATGAACACTAGATAAAATGGATAATTCTTACTACATAAAATTGGAAGGCTTTTTACATAAACAAAATCAACATAATTTGGAAAGAAAAGATAAAAAGGACATTCTTAAAGCATTGATTATGTGCCAGGAACTATACTGAGTGCTTTATAGATGTTATCTCTTTTGCTCCTAAAAACAACCCCCATTTTACAGATGAGAAAACTGAGGCAAACAGAGATTAAGTCACTTGTGTAAGATTGCACAGTTAGTAAATGTCTAAGGCTGAATTTGTCACAAAAAAATAATCTTGAGTGTATGTTCAGGAGTGAAGGTGACAAAACTACAAAAGAAAAGATAACAAACATTTGAAAGAGAGGAGAGGGTGAAAATTGCTTATAGAGGCTTTCTATCTTCTCTGCTAATATGTGTGTTCTCTATTTTGCTAGATCCCATGTCTTGTAAAAAAAAATTTTTTTTTAGTATTAAAAGAGGAAGAATTTAATTCACATTCAGGTTCATATATATTAGTGAGCAGGGCCACAATTAATTCCAATAAAAAACTATGCCTAAATTCAAATAAAACTGATAATTTTTTTTTAATATCTTTTGTTGTAACTGCCAGATTTTTCTGTATCCCTCATCTTCCCTCTCTCCCAGAGAGTCATCCCTTATTAAAACTATTTTCTTTCCCAGAAGAAAGAAATGACAAAGAAAAGGGGTAGGAGGAAAGCATGTTCTACACCTGTGGACCTCTACAGAGGAGCTGAATGAGATGTCTTCTGATGTCTCTTTTCTTGTGGGCAAGCTTATTCTTTAGAATTTTGCAACATTTGAGTTTTTTTTTTTCCTGTTTCCATTTTGGTTTCCTGGTTTTGCTTATTTCATTGTACATTAATACATGTGTGTTTTTCACGCTTCTCTGTATTCATCATGCTCATTTTTTCCCACAAGACCGCAGTATATTCCAACAAGTTATTCAACTACTCCCTACTTGATAGACATCTACTTAGTTTCAATTTTTTTTTTTTTTTATCACAAAAAGTCCTGCTGTGAATATTTGGGCATACAAAGGATCTTTATTTCTGTCATTTACTTTCTTAGAGTATGTACTTAACTGTGAGATCTCTTGATCATTTTAATCACTTTATGTGCAGTTCTACTTGATTTCCAGGATAATTGTACCAGTTCCAACAATGTGTTCATGTGCCTGTCTCCATGATCCTTCCAACATTGATTATGCCCCTTAGTCTCATGTTTTCATATGTTTCTTTAGTATTTCTGTGCTTGGATTCCTTTGTTTGGAGATGGAGTAGTAGTGTATGTCTTCTTTTGTCTTCTAAACATGTGTTTATAACTCTATATAAAATTGAATTTGCCTCTGCCTATAATAGGGGTTGATCAGTGTATGAGGTGATAGTGTTGACTTTACTCATGAGTTGTATTTATTAGTTCAATCTTTAACAGTCAAAAACTCATCATTAAACCTTAATAACTTGTTACAAAATTATCTTCTGGGTCATAAGATAGAGTAGATCAATGGAATTTACTTGTAAATTTATTTCTTAATAACTATAGTGGCCTAAGATTTCAGTTTGCTTAATATATTTCCCTTTCCACTCCTTGTCTTCCCTAAACTTCTGGTGTTAGTTGTATCCTCTGAGATCAGGGAACAAGAGCTTGATTCAAAAACATGAACTAACCCATAGTCATGTTTGGAGACCTATCTTAATCTATTGTGCTTTAGCATATGATAAAAGAAACAATGTGTCATCCCTCCAAGATCAAAAAGATGTCAAAAACAAGGTCATTCATTACCACACCTAAGGCCTTTCAGACTTCATCCCTGAGAATAGATCCAGACACCAGACAAGTGAATGCTCCATATACAAGCTGAAAGTAACACCATCTCTTACTGTCTTAAAATAAAAGGAAAGAAATTAGCCCCTGAAAGAGTTCAGTTAGGTGTTGGGGTATGATCGCCAAGTATTTTACTGGTCCTGATTGCCATCCTTTCCTGAGGTTGTTGGATAATATTCTAGTTCCTGAGCAGAGTTTGGACAGTATGACCACCTTCATATTTCCAGTGATAGACAATCCAGAGTCCCATATGGGCTAGGTTAGAATCCTTGATACTTAGTGGAGTATACCATCTGCTTGCATTCTTGGTAATAGTGAAGAGCAGAAGAAGCATTAGAGAGGTATTCAGAACACAGCAATAGACTGTCAGGCAGAGATGGACCTCTAAAACCAGATGGTTGTGAAAGCAAAATATTATTTTTCCGTTAATGACAACACAAATCAGAAGAGTTTAAGTATTTTTTGATGGGACATGTCTGTTTATTAGTCTTAAGAGTGATTCTTACTGCTAATTTTTTGGGAGCTGAATGTTCTTTGAGGTTTTACAGTAATTTAAAGTTTTTATTTTAATGCATCTACATACCAAAAAAAAATAATTGTTGTATGTAAGGCAAGAATAGGTAGTACCAGTTTTGATTCCCTTTGGCTAGCCATCATTCACTGGATTTGATTGCCTGAGAGGTGAGAATACTTGTTAAGTAGCCATTCAAGTTCCTTTTCCAGTCTATGTATAAAATGGGAATAATATCAATCTCAGATATATTGTAAAATAGTTATTTTGGGAGCTTTAAAGGAACTTGATGTGACAGTTGAATCTGGAAGACCTGAGTTCAAATCCTGCCTCAGATATTAACTAGCTTTATGACCCTGGATAGGTCATTTGTCCTCTGTCTGACTCAGTTTCCTCATTGGTAAAAATGTGGATAATAATAGCCTATTCCTGCTTGTGAGGTTAAAATGAGATGATATTTGTAAAATGGGTATGCAAACATTAACTTGCTTATGCTAGCTATTATTGTTTGTGACTTTTCTCATTTTAAATATATTTAGAAATTTGTCATGGTCCTGATGTTAATTTACATTCACATTAAGAATCAGCACATAAGGGGCAGCTAAGTGATGCAGTGGATAGAGCGCACCAGCCCTGAAATCAGGAGGACCTGAATTCAAATCTGGTCTCAGACACTTAATATTCCCTAGCTGTGTGACCCTGGGCAAGTCACTTAACCTCAATTGCCTCAGCAAAAAGCAAAAAAAAAAAAACAAAACAGAAGAATCAGCACATAGTTTCCTTCATTAGAATGACCTGCTTTAATTAGAGTATGAGGCCCCCAGTTTCAATTAAAGCTGTTCCATTGTTGTTTAGGCATCTGGCACATAGCCTTGCCACTATGAGAAAGGAAACTGCAGTTAGTTGATAAGGGCATCTTAAGTTGAATTGTGCTTATATATACTTAATGAAATAACTATCACATTGAGAGACATCTTAGTATTTTTCATAACCAAATGGAGTAGATATAAATGAATATCTGACTGGAATATTGATATTAATGGTGATGGATTGTGTCATTTGAAGTTGAGTCTAAGTTTGGTGAGATTCATAATCAAATTGACTTTAAAAAAAATTTTAAATATTGTTTACATGGAAAGAATTTTTAACATTAATTTTTTTAAAATGAGTTTTAAATTTTCATATTTTTCCTTTCCTTTTCTTTTCCTTATAGTAAGTTGTTTAACATAGATTTTATATATATATATATATATATTCAGTTATATAAAACATATTTCTATGTTCATCATGTTTATAAATGAAGAAACAGACCAAAAGAAAGAAGCCATGAAAACAATAACATGCTTCAGTCTCTAGTTAGACTCCATCAGTTTTTTCTCTATGTGTAGATAGAATTTTTCATCATGAATCCTTTGGAACTGTCTTAGATCATTGTATTGCTGGGAATAGCTAAGTCATTCACAGTTGATCACCAATCACTATTACTGTTACTGTATGTAACATTCTCCTGGTTCTGTTCACTTCATTTTGCATCAAGTCATATAAAATCTTTCCAGCTTTTTCTGAAAGCATCTTGTTCATCATTTTTTTATCTTGATATCCCATTGTAATCATATATCACAACTTGTTTAGCCATTCCATAATTGAACATCTTCTTGATTTCCTGATCTTGGGCACTATCAAAAGAATTGTTTTAAATATTTTTGAACAAATAACTTCCCCTTCCCCCCTTCCTTTTTAAATCTCTTTGGGATACAGATCTAGTAGTGCTGGATCAGTTTGTTTGCCCTTTGACAAACCTTTGCTCTCAAATGGTTGAATTGGTTCACAACTCCTCCAACAGTGCCAAATTGACTATATGTTTATGAATTTTTTAGCCACAGCAACTTTCAGAGATGATCTTCAGAATCAGATAGGACTTGCAGTTTGCTTTGCTGTAGAGGTTACTCATTTCATGAAATCACTCATCACATCTCTGATAGTAACATGAGTTGCACAGACAATATTTTTTTTTTATTCAATCTCTTTATTCAAGTTAATTTTTCCAAATCAAAATATTTCCTTTCAGTAATGATACTTAAACACTTAAAAAGCTTTGATCTCATTTATTTAGGTATTCTCTTTAGCAGTCCAGAATATCACCCACTTATGCTTACCCATCCTTGCCTATCTCCTCCATTAGTTTTAATTTTGATTTTACCGGAGGCTTTAGTACAATATTGAAGACCTTCCTTACTTTGTCTTGTTACCAAGAGGAATATTCCTGCAATATACCTGTCATTTCTTGCCCTTGCCATACAACTGCTTTTTTTTTTTCTTTTTCCTCTAATGACTTCTTGTATAACTGTTGTGGTCTAATCATCCTACCTATCTCCCTTTTCTCCTTTGCCCTTTGTGTGGTTTTGGTTTTTAGTTCTTCAAAGACTACTATATTAGATACCTTGTTGTCTTTGCAACGACACTGGTAGGTTAGTAATATTGAAAAGATAAATGAGCCTTTGTTTCTGAGAGAAGCTTGGGATTCCTGAAGTCAGTCTTTGTTCATTTGTACTACTTGTCCCAGATCGATTGATTAATGACTCTTGTCAATCAAGATAAAATAATACGTATGAGAGTATGTATCTATGTATGTACTGGATAAGTAGCACAGTGAGTAGGTACATATTGGATTTGGAGTCAGGAGAACACGGTTCAGATTCTAGCCCTGTTATTCTGGGGTTCTTGGTAATTGAAGCAAGTCACTCTACTTGTTTGGGCCACAGCTTCATCTGTGAAATGAGGAATGGAAGTAGATGACCTTTCAAGCCCTTGCCATTGTGATCCTATGTTCCCAAGTTTATAACAAAGACACATTTAAGCCTGTCTTCAAAATATTTTTTTTTTGAAAAAAGAATAAAAATGTTGGCAACTTTGTTGCAAAAACTACTGGATCTTGTTAATGAGAATTTATGATAATTTACTGGTGGACAATGGATATAAAACAAAATTTCATCTTACTTATTGGCTCTCCTTTATACAAATGATTTTTTTCTTTATAGTTTAATTTATTTTTTCGGGATTAAAAATATTTCTAATAGTAATTTATTTTTCCAAATATATGCAAAGATAGTTTTCAACATTCACCCTTTCGACTTTGTGATCCAAACTTTTCTCCCTTTCTTCTTTCTAAGACAGCAAACAATTTGACATGCACGATTTTTTGAAACATATTTTGCCATTTGTCATGCTGTGCAAGAAAAATCAGACCAAGGGGGAAAAAACCATGAGAAGGAAAAAAAAAAAAAAAAAAACCAAGCAAAAAAATACCATGCCCTGATCCACATTCAGTCTCCGTAGCTCTTTCTCTGGACGTGGATGTCATCTTCCATCACAAGTCTATTAGATTGCCTTGAATTGTTCAGAAGAGCCAAGTCTATCACAGTTCATCATCACATAATCTTATTACGATGTACAAAGTTTTTTTTTGTTATGCTCACTTCATATAGTTTAATTTTAAAAGTTTCTAAATGACATGCTATCTTAGGTGACTTAAGCGTTCAATGTTATATTGACTCTGAAGACCTTGTTCTCATTTCTTATTCTGTTTTTCTCTTTTCAGATCTAATTGTCTTTCTTCTATATTTTTTGCCAACACCCTAATAGAAGTCATTATTAATTATCCTCATCTGTTTGTAGTGGCCTTTTTTTCCAGATGCTATTCTTTTTTTTTTTTTTTTTTTTGCATATTGATAAAGACTTTAATTATGGACTGGTAATCTATGACTCCAATTATATTCCCCCAAGTGATTGATACTTAATGTTAAATATTGGAAGGGAGAGGCAATTGGGGTTAAAGGACTTGCTCAAGATTACACAGCTATTATGTATGGTGTTTTTTTTTTTCCCCAAAAGAGATTTATTTATTTATTTTTTAAATTTTATTTGCATAACATATGTGTGGGTAATTCTTCAACAATAACCCTTACATAGCTTTCTGTTACAAATTTTCCCCCCAACTCCCCACCCCTCCCCTAGATGGCAGGATATCCGCTACATGTTAATTATGTTAAAATATTGGCAAATCGAGTATATGTATACATATTTCCAAACTTATCATTGTTGCGCAAGGAAAATCTTATCTACACAAAAAATATATCAGATAAAGGAAACACAATGTAAGCAAACATCAATCAAGGAGTATGAGAATGTTATGTTGTGGTCCACATTTCACATCCCTCTCTCTAGGTGTATATGGCTTTCTTCAGTGAACAATTGGAGGTGGTTTGAAACATTTCATTGTTGAAGAGAGCCATGTCCATCAGAATTGATCATCATATAGTACTGTTGTTGCCGTGTATAATCATTTCCTGGTTCTGCTCATTTCACTCAGCATCAGTTCATGTAAGTCTCTCCAAGCCTCTCTGAAATCATCTTGCTGGTCATTTCTTACAGAGCAATAATATTCCATAATATTCATATACCATAATTTATTCAGCCATTCTCCAATTGAAGGGCATCTATTCAATTACCAGTTTCTAGCCACTACAAAAAGGGCTGCCACAAACATTCTTGCACATGTGGGGCCCTTCCCTTCCTTTATGATTTCTTTGGGATATAAGCCCAATAGAAATGCTGCTGGGTCAAAGGGTATGCACAGTTTGATAACTTTTTGAGTGTAGCTCCAAATTGTTCTCCAGAATGGTTGTATCCGTTCACAGTTCCACCAACAATGCATCAGTGTCCCAGCCCTCCCACATCCCCTCCAACATTCATCATTAACTTTTCCTGTCATTTTAGCCAATCTGACAGGTGTGAAATGGTACCTCAGGGTTGTCTTGATTTGCATTTCTCTGATCAATAGTGATTTGGAGCACCTTTTCATATGACTATAAATAGTTTTAATTTCATCCTCTGAAAATTGTCTGTTCATATCCTTTGACCATTTATTGATTGGAGAATGGCTTGAATTTTTATAAATATGAGACAATTCTCTATATATTTTAGAGATGAGACCTTTATCAGAACCCTTAAATGTAAAGATGATTTCCCAATTTATTGCTTCCCTCCTAATCTTGTCTGCATTGATTTTGTTTGTACAAAAACTTTTTAACTTAATATAGTCAAAGTTATCTATCTGGTTTTCAATTAAGAGTTCCAGTTCTTCTTTGGACATAAATTTATTCCATCTCCATTGGTCTGAGAGATAAACTATATTACATTCCTCTAATTTACTTATAGTATCACTCTTTATATCCAGATCATGAACCCATTTAGATCTTATCTTGGTATGTGGTGTTAGATGTGGGTCAAGCCCTAATTTCTTCCATACTAGTTTCCAGTTTTCCCAGCAGTTTTTGTCAAATAGTGAATACTTATCCCAAAAGCTGGGGTCTTTGGGTTTATCAAAGACTAAATTGCTATAGTTATTGCCTAGTTTGTCTTGTGATTCTATCCTATTCCGCTGATCAACTACTCTATTTCTTAGCCAGTACCAAATGGTTTTGATGACCGCTGCTTTGTAATACAGTTTTAGATCAGATGCTATAATTTTTATTTTTAAAATATTTTTATTGATGTCATGTTTTTTATATCAACATAGTTATCCCAAATATTTGTTCCCTTTGCTCCTCCTTCCTAAGAGCCATTGTTGTTGTTGAGTTGTTTTTGTTTTTCATTCATGTCCAACTCTTTGTGACTTCATTTGAGGTTTTCTTGGCAGATAGTAGAGTGGGTTTGCCATTTCTTTCTCAATTTTGTAGATGAGGAATCTAGGCAAACAATAAAGTAACTTGCCTAAGATCACATATCTAGGAAGTGTTTCAGGCCAGATTTGAACTCCTGTCATTGTTGTTGTACTACCTAGCTGCCTGCTTCCCCCTCCTTCCTACTCCCAAAAGTCATCTAATTTGACAAATATTTCTTAGGGAGGAAAAAAAATTGGCACAACTGATTGATAAACATTAAAAAAGTCCAAAGATGTGTGTATTATGTGACGCTTGTGCAACCTTTGTGTATCTCCCAGCTTCTTGAAGGATTAGGGTGAGGA
>JAJPUD010002904.1:0-34443 GCA_023553655.1 Myrmecobius fasciatus
TGTAAGGAAACTAAGAATTCAGAGATAAGGAAGGAGGGCATTCTAAGGGACAAGTATTACAAAGACATGGAGACAGGCCATGGAATAATGGAGAACTACTGGGATTTATTTAGCAGAGATGTGACAAAATCAGATCTGTCCTTAAAGAAAATAACTTCTTAGGTCATTTAGTCTAATCCTTCCACTTTATAGATGAGAAAACTGGGGTCCAGAAAGTATAAATTGTCCAAATTCACATAGATAGGGGACAGAGTTTTTGAACTCAGGTCCTCAAACCTAGAGCTAGTGAATCTCCCATTAAACTATGATGCCTATTCATTTCAGAAAGGAAATTCTCTTCAAAAATTATCTCCATATGCAAAGAAATAGGCTTTTGGAGATAGATTGTTTAATGTGTATAATTATTTATTTTGGTGTCTTAACCATTTATTACTTTACTCCCTGTGTATCAAAGTAGGTTTTACTGGGGATTTAATATGGTTAGTATTGTGTTTGCAATTGATTTGGAAGTTGTGGAAAACATTTGCATACATATAAACAAACCCAGGAAGTATTAATGATTCAATTTTCATATTTCTTTCTTCTATTACCTTATTTCTCTCTACCCTCCACATTTGTTTCTACAATACCCAAAAATGTTTCATCACATAGAATGTCTATGGGATTAAATAGAAAGGAAGACTAGTGAAAATAACTAGAACTTCCTATTAATGGAGATGAGGTAACAGTTCCCAAAAACAGTGATTCATAGATGGAGGAAATTTACTAATACAAACCACACCTGTTGGGATATCCGTTTCTAGCACACTCGTGATGGCTTTGACATTTGTACTATCCTAATTTTGGTCAAAAACATTTTAATCTAATTTTCTAATTACTATCTTCTCCAAAAGTCAAAGAGAAAGCTATGCCATGTTATATTAGCATATTACAACATTAACTAAAAATAAAAATAACACCAAATTAACAAAATATAGGCTTTTATTGCCTCAACTCTTTAGAAGTAAATGTATTTTACACATTTATAGTGCCTGTATGTAGAAATACTTCATTCTATTACAGATTTTTCAATGAGGAAAGTAAAACAAAAAATATAACGTGTTCAAAGTTATGTATCCCCTAACATAGTTCCTATCTATTATCTATTTGTAACTAGGTGCAAACTAATTTTTGTTGGTATTGTTGATTCAATTCAGTCATCTCAAATAGGTCACCATTGGGTTAGCCATTCCAAAATGTCCTCTATTAATGATGATATCCAATAGTGACCAGTCAGACATTTCTAATACAGTGCTTTTTTATGATAATAAAGATAACAATTGTTGCTTGCCTCAAGAGGCAAATGTTGTTGCTGTTAGAGAAAGTGTTAATGCTTGGGCCTAGAAATTAAAGAAAAACAAAGCAAAAAAAATTTTAAACCTAGGTTTAATATAAAAATCAACAAGTGGATAGAGCACCAGCCCTGAAGTCAGGAAGACTGGAGTTCAAATCTGTCCTCAGATACTTAACACTTCTTAGCTGTGTGATCCTGGGCAAGTCACTTAACCCCAACTGCCTCAGGAAAAAAAAATTAACAACAAATATCACAATTCACTATTTTATTTTTAAAGCTTTTTGTTAAAATTCACTGATACAAGTTTATAAAACAATTTTGATTATAAAGTAAGGCTAACTCTACAAATTAATTATGCTAGTAGAATAAGTTTTTTCCCCCTTTTGATTTAATCCTGTGATTTTATAGATATCGAAACTTCTTTGGGAGGAAATGAGGGAGAGAGATCTCTCTTCCAATGCAAAACTGCAATTGTCCAGCATTTACAGCTTCAGAGTTCTCAGGTAAAGGGAGTTGCTGAAGATCACACAATTAGTATGTCAAGGGTGATACTAGCAACTAGGTCTTTCTGATTCTGAGATAAGATCTCTGCTATTACATTGCTGTCCATGTGCTAACACTGGATTAATGTGTTTTGTTCTTAAATATCAGTGTTATTTGAAGAGTTATGGGAGAAAAAGTGGATCTAGAATCAGAGGACTTGGTTTAAAGTCCTAATTCTAACACTTAACCAAGTGAAGGTGAAAAATAAATAATTTACTTCTATAAACTTTAGTTTGCTCATTTGCAAAATGACATTAATAATACTTATGTTTACTACCTCAAAAGAATATTGTGAGGAAAGTTTTTGTAAATCTTAAAGCATCATATAAATAGAAGTTGATATTATGATTATTTTTATTATAGCAAAAAGAGACATTAGAACAATGAAGTCAATAGTGCAAATTTTTATTTATTAGAATTAGAATTAGAAAAACAATTTTGAATGCTTTTATTAACATATGAAATTAGATTAAAAATTCTCTCTACTTCCAAGAACTTGAAGATGTTCAAATAAATTTTCTCAGGACATTTATAATTCCATTATATAAAATGAAGTATCACTGGAAAATGTATTAAATTCTCTAGTCTATCACAGAGCAGCTATATTATGTAGTGCCTTAATAAATCAGAATTTTGTCAGAATAGGATTATAATATTTTGGGAAAGTGTGTTGTGCAATGGAATATCAAACAAAATCATTTTCTTTCTATAGATACATTTAGGAAGTGCTCAGCTCAAAAAAAATCAATAGATGTTTATTATAGTTCTTGGAAAGTAAAGTTCAAAATCCTGATTCTGATATTGAAGACCTTTTTCAACTTAACTCAAGCTTCTCTTTCTAGAGTTAGAGCATACTACCCTTTTCCATGTACTCCATTCTTCAGGAAACCTAAAAGAACTACTAAGCCTCAAATACACAGTGTACTTCCCATTTCTAATGCCTAGTTTATGATATTCCTTTTGTGTGGAATGCCTTCCTCCTGTTAAATTACCCAGCCTTCCAAGAATTCAAATACAACTTTAAATGGGATAAGAATAGTATTTTACAGAGTTGTTGTGAGGATCAAATGAGAGAATATATTTTTAAAGAGTTTAGGATAAAGCTTGAAACATAGTAGTCATTATATAAATGCTAGTTATTATTACAATAATTAGAGAAACTTTATCTGAAGGGACCTCTACATCACTTAATCCAACTTCTACCCAAGCCAGGAATCCCATTGACAAACAATAAATGGTCATTTTCTTTTCACTTAATGATCTCTAATGACAAGGGATTCACTAAACCAAGAGATAAAACCTTCTAGGAAGTTCTTCCCCTCACCCCCTCAAATTGAGTCAAAATCTACCTCCTGAAACAAGATAACAGATTCAATCTTTCTTCTATGTTTATTCCCCCCCCAACAGCTAACACAATGTACTATACATAGCAGGCACTTTAAAAGAATGGCCATTAAAGTGAATTTGATGAATTGGGCTAATTTGTCCATTTACTTTTCACAACATTTACCAAAACAAATTAAACTACACTCAAAATCTCTTGGAAAAATGGATTTAAAAGCAAAACAAAATATTTAATGTTGTCATTTGCTCTCTCTACAATCAGATTTTGTTCAAATTGTCTTTTTTTAAAAAGATGTACACTCTAGAGTGTGATATGTCTGAATATGTTTACCACTATAAGATTCTAATGCTATCTTGAACTGTACGAAATAAGAGCTTTATCCAGATCTTTCTTTAGTTGAAAATTTAAGTTTTCAGTTTTGGTCCATATATATTTTTTTCATTGGTATAGGAATGCCCAATAAGGAAACTTCCTCATCCAATACAAATATGGAACTGTTCTGCAACTTAATAAACTAGAGTTACTGAGGATGTGAAAAGATTAAATAACTTGTGATATATCAAACATCCCACTATGTGTCAATGGTCAGACATGAAGTCATGTCTCCCTAACTCAAGAGACCAATTTTCTACTATTCCATCCTACTTATATCTTGCTGCAATATTTTTTGTTGTTCATGAGCAAAGTTATGTGAAGAGGGATTTCAAATAAGAAGCACTGCATTTGGAATTAGTCTAAGTTCTGGTTTTAAAATCTATTAATTGTATGACTATGGGGGAGTCACAATTGCTCTCATGTGCAAAATAGCAATAATAATACTTTTGTTAACTACTTAATGGGTAAGTGACTTTCCCTTAGGCTTACACACAATATGTTTCAGAGGAAGGACTTGAATTCAAGTTTTCCTGACTTAAGCCATCTTCCTATCCAGTATGTCATGTTGCCTCTCTCAAGTATAGTATTAAATTCAATGATTTTCAAATATAGAAAAAAAATCCAGATTTTATAATCCATTTAGAGTATGAACTTATGTTAATTTTGAACTCTTTTATAACTGTGAAGATGAAAAATTAATTTGAGGGCACATGAAAACAAACCAAATATACTTGTTATAGGCTAGACTGTCATACACATAAGGGAAATAAGGAATAAAAAGTTAAATTATTTAGTTAATTCAAATTACCAACATAAGAAATATAACCAAAAACTCCACATTAGGCATGCTTTAGCAGTAAAAGTTTCCTCTTTTTTGATTATGTGTTGTAAGGAGAAATGCACTGATTTTCAAATGAAAATGACACAAATTAGTTTCAAACAAGGGGAGTAGAAGTTAATTTTAAAAAGGTATAGTTGGAAGTGATGTTTCTTATTTTTATAATCTTCCCATTTGGGGACTTAACAAATTCAATTGGTTCTTTACAATGAATGCTGTAAAATAAGAGAAAGAGTTGCAGCAATGTTAGACACGGTTTTTAATGAAAGAAAACTCATGATATATGTTGGCTTCCAGATTTCCACAATTAAAGATCAGTTATAAACTGTGACATGTTGTACACGATGGAATGCTATGAAGGCTAATTCCAACATTTTCAGTGCTATTTACTTATAAATTACAATAGAAACAATTTGAAACAATTATAGGAAATATGTCATAGGGTATCAACTTCTAACAATAGTGTTCTCATTTCTTATGTCTTTGGAAGTATAATTACTCATGAAGTTCATGTTGCACATGTATCCAAATTTTAGATTTGATTTGTAACCAAACAATACATCAAGTTGCTTGCTGTTTAGTTGTTCAGTTGTGTCCAACTCTTCTTATCCCATGGACCATAGCACACCAGGCCCTTCTGTATCTTCCTTTATCTCCTGAAGTCTATTCAAACTCATATAACAAATTAATTCCTTTTCATTTTCTCTGATAATTTTGATATATCTTCATACTTAATTTTTTTGTTTCTTTATGAGAAGTATGTGTGTCATCAAGTAATTCAGAAAAGTAAATATAAAGATAAACATAACATGATACAAGTCAAAGCTCTAATACACCTAAGATAATATTTGGGGTAAAATTGTTTAATAACATATTATTATAATTGTTAACCCCTTAAATTTTCTTTTTCTTTTGTTTCATGTTTATAGTTTTGTTGTGGAATGTCTTATTTTATGGAATGCTAAGTAGAAAAAAACTGGCCAAATAGACATAAACATAAAAAAATGACTTCTATATTATTCTTATCAATGATAACATTTTGTAAACACTCTCTCTTTGTTTTATGAAACTATGGAGTATGACATTTGAATGAATCTTCATTGTCCCTTTTAAGTTAATTGTGACCTCCTTGATTATGAAAACATAGACAAAGGACAAAATATATCAGCAAAGTCAAAAAATATTTCTAATTCTCTCTATTAGAATGGACTAAAATTGTCATCATTCATATGACTATAATTTGACTGTGGCTGTCTGTTGGATTTCCTGTTTGGGTCTGGATTCATCAAATCAGGACAAATGGCTCATAGAAAAGACTAATGTAACCACTTTTTAGTAGTTCCAGTTCCCCTGCCCCTCCCCTCCCAGGAGGTATAGAAAAAGAGAAGGAAATATCTCCAAACATTGTGCTAATGAGTATGTCACAGCAGCTTCAGTGCACCAAAAAAAGTGGCATCTCCATCCTGGGATATTTTGGCATTCTCCCGTGGTATTGCAAGTTGAAGTTCATCCCCTTCTTCTAGTTTTGCAATGCCTGGGAAAACAATTTAGAAAAACTTTAAAGGGATATACAAAAAGGAGAATTAAATACTTTAAACAGAAGGAGAAATTGATTTGATTATTAGTTACTACTTTGTTATTCAGACCGACTTAAATTTAGATAGTCGAATCTAAAATTAAAATAGATGCTATTCAGTTTGGAAAAATTATTAACAGAGACTTGCAAACTTAAAAGTAAACAAGCTAGCTTTTAATACATTGTATATACTTCAACTTAAAGAAAATAATCCTACCACTTTTCCTAGTGGAAGAGCAACCAACACCGATAAATATACATTTTGAAAGTTCTACTCAACAAATAATAAATAATCCCATCATTCATTGTCTTTACCAAAGTACTTTTTTATGATAATTTAAAAAGACAATTGGACTGAGACTAAATAAATTAATTATCCAGAAAGAGATTTTTTTCTATGAATTATGAATTATCTTAACAAATAGAAATAAATAAAATAATTATAAAAATTATATGATTACATTATTTTCAGTGCTATAAGGAATAATCTTTGATCCTTAAATTTTCCAGACTGTTCTATAAATCTTTCCATCTATAATTAGTATAAGTAGATAAGCCAACTTTGTTTAGAAAAGAAAAGGTAATGTAGTCTTTAGGGAAGAGGTAGTGGCAGTGGGGATAATACTAAAGGATTGACTATTTGCAAATTTTTACTTCTCTATCCCTTCTTCCACCTACCTGTCTCCTCCTAGTTGAGATCTAGATGCGAGTAATAAGAACACAACTGAGTGGTAATAGTTTAATATTATAGGGGATTGATTCAGAAACTTGACTCCTAATATAGAGAAGCCTATTGCTTTAAAGGAACAACTCTCTCAGTTTAATAAGAATACAAAAAAAAAAAAAAAGCAAGCCTGGTAAAGCAGAATTAATAAAAAAAATAGAATTATATCTTCATATTATACCACAAAACAATAAGTTCAAAATGGATATTTTTTTAAATGGAAGAAAAGTAAAGGAAGTAACTTTCAAAATTATGGCAACAGGGAGAATTCTCAATAAAATAAAGGAATAGAATAGATAATAAAAAATAAAATAGATAATTTTGGTCATATGAAATTGAAACATTCTTGCACAAATGAAATTAATGCAGCTAAGATAAAAATGGAAACTACAAATCAGGATAAGAAAATTTTACATTAAATGATTCTAATAAATTTGTATTATAAGAAAATAGCAATTATGAATAATTTCTAGAAATAATGAAATACTGTATGAATTGACACAAAGGAAATAAGGAACTAGAATTTAGGGGAAAATCCACCAGATTTTAGAAATGTAAATGATAAGAATAATCAAACAAAACAGAATGCTGAATAATTACAATGGCCAATCTTGGTCCCAGAAAAGACACAAACAAAAGAATCTCCCACCTTTCATTGCTAGAGTAGAGAACCATAGGTTTCAGATGAGGTTTGCTTAATTATTTTTTGTTTTTTGTTATAAGAGAAAACGCACTGCAAGGAAGTGATATATCTTGTAACAACTGTTATATAAAATAAGGAATAGCAAAGTTTTTTTTTGTTTTTGTTTTTTGTTTTTAGGAAAATCTTAGTTCAAATACAACCTCAGACACTTACCAGCTATGTAACCCTTAAAAAATCACATCACATTTGTGTGCCTGAGTTTCCTCAACTATAAAATGGAAATAATAATTGTGCCTACCTCACAGAGTTGTTGTGAAGATCAGATGAGAAAACATTTGCAAAACAGCATAGTGCTGGCAGATGTTAGGCACTTAATAAATGCTTGTTTTTTTCATCCTAATGCCATATTAAAACAATTATGAATACCTTTCAATGCTTTTAAAAAAGAAAAGCAGAAAACATGAAATAAGGACTTTTCTAAAAATCATATTTAATCATCTCCTCCTTGCAAATGCTATTAAGGAGACTACTGTTTAGGCAGGAGTTAGACTAATTAATCTCTTAGGTCCAACCTTGAGATTCTATAAAGGACAAGAATTATGAAAAAAAAAAATGGTTAACAAATCTATTGTGTTCTTTCCAAGAAATGTTGTAAGTTTCCCTTCATATCCAGCAAACTGACAAAGATAACAAAAGATGGCTATAGTTAATGTTAAATAGATTTGAAGAAGACTAGCACATAGAATACACTTTTCGTAGAATTATAATCTCCTCTAATCATTCTGCAAAGCAATTTGGGATTATACTACATATGAGATCTCAGTATATAACTCAATGGTGACAATGATAAACAAGATCCCATATATGCCAAAATATTTTTAGCATCTATTTTTTGGTAGCAAAGAATGGGAAACAAAATAGGTCCACACTGATTGACTTGTAATATAAGAATATAATGGAATAATTACTTCCCTATGATAAGCAATTAATATAATAAAACAGAGAAGCATAGGAAGACACATGAGCTAATGTTAAAAGGGAAAAAATAGAGCCAAGAAATCAATAGAAAAAAATAATAATGTAAATGGAAAGAATAACAAAAATGTGATACTGAGTGCCATGAAATTATAGTTTCCAAGCTTAGCTCCAAAGAAGAAACCTAAAAAAATATTTCGTTCATAGCAGAATTTGAATCAATGAATGTGGATCCCTACATATGGTGGCAGAATTTTTGATATGTTAGTATTTTTTGTTAAACTTTTTTCTCTTTTTTTCATTCTTATAAACTATTGTCTTCTGGGAAGAGAAAGATTGGAAACTGTGATATGAAGTAAAAAAAATATTTCAAAGAATTTATTTTTTAATGCCACATATGACTTAAGCCAAATTTTATATTCTCATTTTTATGTCCTTCAATAAATATATCTAAAGTGAAATGTGATTACCAAAAGGAAAAATATCCCTCAAATCATCACAAAGTAACAACGTAAGTAGTGTCCTTGTTAGACATTGGCTGCTATTGGTGGACCTTCTTCATTATTTGTTTAATGCCTAGCAATCAGGTTTGAGAGCCAACATTTACCAGCTGTATAACAGGAATTATTAGGGATAGCAGTTGGCATGTTTTGGATGCACCGGAACAAAGTCACCAAGCTCAGTTCATCCCCAAAAACATGGACCTTTTTCCTCTGTATAAGATGTCCCATAGCAAAGGTGGTATCTGTATATAGAACCTGAAGGAAAAAGAAATAAAATCTTTAAGTATTGAGATGGAAAATCATAGGTATACAAAGTTGAACATAAAATTATCCATGGAAATACCTGGCCATAGATGAAAAAATAACCAGTTTCTTTGACAAGTATTTTATTTTCTTTTTCTTCTAGGGCTTTTCCTCTTTTAAAACTGAGAAGCCATGGAACAAAGGTATAAGGACCTACAATAAAGAGAATTTATTACAAGAAAAAAAGTGCATGAAAGATGAAAGGTTGATTTTTTTTCATTTCCATTTAATTTTATGCCTCCTGGGGAAGAATTCCCCACTAAAATCTCCCCACATATTATATTGATCCCAAACATTCATCAGTGTCTAGCCAAAGGGGCTATCAAACAGTTAAAATTAAATATATTTTCTATAAACAAAATTTGTTCCTTTTACTTTGATTCTAATATTAATAGATAGCAGGAGTGAAAATAAAATAGATTCAACATAATAAAAATTATCATTTCCTATACCCAGAAAGCACTAACTTCTAACCTCTAGCTCTTGTAATCTTTCACTTCCTTTAAGTCCCAGCTCAGTTACCTCCCACATGAGATCTTTCTTGATTTCTCTACTTCTTCCCTCTCCCATTTTTCAGTGCTAAATCTCAAACATCCTTGTATTTACTTATTTCTATGTATGTTGCATCCCTAGAAAAATATAAGTTGTTTGAGGGAAGGGTCCTTTTTTTTATTAACTTGAAGATAGTAGGTACTTACTAAATGTGTCTGGAATGTAAATAATACAATAATAGTAGAATATAGTAGTCCCTAAACAATACTTGCACTTGCAAAGACTTAAAAAATATAATTGCTGATTCAAATTCCATTAGTCTGTCACATCAGGGATTTCCTCTTTTAAAGATAATTTATTGTAATTTAACACAAGATAAAACACACATGCATGCACACACATACATGAAAGATGCTATATTTTTCATTTCCATTAACTTTTATGTATAAGGAGAGAAACCATTAAAATCTTTTCAAATACTTCAACCAGCCAGCCCAAAGATTGATTATCATGTTTATCATGTCTTCCTATTTAGTATTTTTAGAAGACGAATGATATAACCAGAAGCTATCCTGAAAGTATTACAGGACCTTGAATAAATCACTGTATGCCTTTATATCTATGGAAATTTTATGCAGGTTAAGTTTGGTTTAATTGCATATCCAGGGTTGCCTCAAATATGAGTCCATGTAGGCATGGAGGAAAGGTACAAATTCAATTTGATTACATTCAAAATTTATGAAGTATCTAGTTCCTCCCCACCCCAGTCAAGATCATAATCATTAAAGGCAGAGGATATATCTTATATATATATATACATATATATATATATACATATGTATACATATAGATATATGTGTATATATATATATATTACATCCCATAATTTGGGCACACAGTCACAGTTGTTGACTTAGTATTTGGTGAACCAATTTGAAATACATATAGACAGCCTGAGTAAACTTTCAATGGACATTAATATTAAATATAGTTAAACTGGCTAGAATTAAGCAGGAATCTAGAGAAATGTAGGGTTCTGAACTAAGCACTAGCGAAATGTGTGAGTTGGGCATATGTTTGTAAGCTTTGGGTCTTTTTTCCTGCACCAGCTAACAGGACAACTTTCTGAGGCACTTCTCTTATCCCTAAAAGCATGGAACCCATAAAGATTACTTTTGTTTGCCATACAGAGGATCCTTGTACTTTTATAATATGCATTTTGTCTATGCTAAAAAGAAAAGTAAGAAAGAAAAAGACCTCCTCTAATGTAATAGGTCAAGGGGCAACTGCAATAACATAATCAAACCTTAAATATTTATTAAGTGTCTATTATGTTTAAGGAACTCTTCTGAGAATATAAAAACAAAGACTTTGCTCTCTATGACCTAATAATTCATAAAAAAGGTAAGACATAGACATAAATAATTAGGATACAATTTAGAATGAAATAAGTACAACCAAGAATGATAGTGGTAGTACACATCTAGTCCCTCCTGCTGGAATTGTTAAAACTGGTAGACTGTTTAAGCTCGGGAGTTCTTAGCTGCAATATCAATAAAGTATCAAAATCAAGTGTCCATGCCAAGTTCATCAGTCCAGGATAGAAAAAAAAAATGGAGCAGGTTAAAAACTTATGAATGACTAGCAAGAGGAGGAGGAGGAGGAGGAAGAAGAAAAAGTAGAGGAAGAGGAGGAAGAGGAGGAGGAGGAGGAGGAGGAGAAGGAGGAGGAGAAAAACAATATGAAGGAGAATGAGAAGAATAAGAAGAACAAGAACAGGAACAAGAATAAGAAGCAGTAATCATGGAGAGAGTGGAATGGATTAGAAAGCTTAATGGACTTGGAAACAGAACATCTAGATTAAAATCCTGGCTCTGGTCATTATAACTAGGTGAGCTTGGGCAAATAAGTTAATTTTTTCTAGGCATATTTATATCAATTAGTTGGTGAGACATCGAATGTAGATTATCAATATTTTGAAGGATGCATTGGAAATAGCAGAATGTAGGGATAAACACCAATTGTTAGATTGAAATTAGATTAGATTAGAATTCTAATCAGATTGAACAAGTTGTTCTTATCTACCCATTCTGCTGGAGCAAAGTTTTCACATGTTTGATGTAGCCATCCCAGTAATTCACAGATACGTTTGAGGTCCTTCAGTTACTCTCAACCTAGTTTAACCCATCTGCTAAGACAGTCTTACTCAAATGTGGATACTGCGCATGTTACAGATTCTTAGAGCCACAGGTGAGAGTTGAGTGAAGGTGGACATAAAAGGTGGATAAGAAGCCTTGTAAAAGGCTGTCTTCAAATACATACTTTGTATGTATTTTATATATACCTATTTTTCTCTCAGTTGTTTTCCCCTTAAGAATATAAATTCTTTAAAGGCAGGGCAGGGAGATTGTGAAAGTCAGATGAGATAATGGATGTACTCTACTTCAAAAACCTTAATGTACTTCATAAATTCTCATTCTTCTTATAGCAAGCTTATAGTCACCAGGTCTCCATTGTGGTGATGACTTCATTCCCTGAGCCCTCAACAATATCACAACTGAGTTCAAACTGTTGATAGAGTAATACAGGATTGTGTTAGTAAATATTTAAACACCCCACTTAGGGAAGAGGGAAATATATGCAGACACTATTTTAAATTCAATTTGCATTGTTTGTGTTGGTCCTTCATTTCAAAAAGGATCAATGATATCATGGGGCAATATCTTGAATCATACATGAATTTCGATTTAAGTGAGGCGGAGTTGCAAAAAATTGACACTCACTTTCTCTTCCAAAATCATTGCTATCCAGTGGCAAGGCAAATGCTAGAGTGACTGGTGGTGGCCAGTGGAAGTAGTGGAAGACCTTGGAATCTTTGCTGTCTAACCAAACTCTAAACACTCCACAATACCTGCTTCAGCTGCATTCATGGTCCTTGTGACAAGTTTTTCTCATCTATCCATTCTGCTGGAGGAAACTACTTGTTTGAAGTATCCCTCTAATTCAGATAGATTTGAGGTTCTTCAGTTACCCTTAACCTGGTTTAGACCATTTGCTAAAATGGTTTTACCCAAATGTGGATTGCTACAGATTCTTAGAGCCACAGGTGAGAGTTGAGTGAAGGTAGACATCAAGGGCAGATGAGAAGCCTTGAAAAAGGCTTGGCAAGCCCTTATCCCAGAAGTGCTAATGATCCTTAAACACCTCATAAACCCCAATTTGCATTATGACCACTTTCCTAAATCTAGACAATCAACAAAACAATAAATCAAAGCTTAATTTCCAATGATTTTGAATTTTGAAAAGCAAATGTTCACACTAAAGAGTTGATTTCAGCATATCCCTGGAACAAAAATTATTTTTTACTTTTTTTTTGGTATCCCTAGGACTTTCTTAGTCCAGTGCTTGTCCAATAGTAAGTGCTTAATAAGTATTTACTGACTTACTAATTAAACTTAGTAAAATCATTTTTCACTATTTTCTGCCTCCCCCCACCAATTCCTTATTTCTTGTGATGTCACCACTGTTCCATTAAATTCAGTATACATTTACTAGCACTGTGGTAATGAAGATGGGGGAGGGGAATGATTACATTACCCAAATAAGCATAATTCAAGGTCCAGATATCATAAGAATAAAGAAGAGAGCCAGATGAAACCTTCCAAGAAATATATGGAGAGATTGATTTCATCTTGGAGTGACAAGGAAAACTTTTTGGAAGAGATGTCAACTGAAGGAAATAATGACCATTCAGCAAAGAGCATGAAATAAGAAAACAAATCTGATAGAAGACAGACTTTTTTGAAATGTTTATTTGTAAGGCATTCATGGAAAGTTGATCCTTAAAGCCATGGGAGCAGCATAGAAGAGCCAAGGACAAAGCTTGGGGAAGGTCTATACTTAGGGGACTGGCATAAGGAAAGTCAAAGCTTAAATGCCACTTTCTTTAGGTAAATTTCCTTGATTACCTCCAACTAGAAAGAGAAAGTGATAGTTTTCTCCTTTTCACAATCATATTTTGTATTATTTTTATCTGTTTTAAAGAGGGGGCAGGGTCAAATAGCTAGAGAACTGGCTTCAGAACCAATTAAGAGCAGAGCTCACATTCTGCCTGATATTTACTGGCTCTATACCTATGGACAAGTCATTTAATTTTTCAGGTTTCTGGGAAATTAGTCGAAGTTAAAAATTGAAGAGAAAGTGCTGACTTACATTGATAGAGGGATCTTCTTGGTCAAGGAGTTCCCAATACCAATAAAAACACAAATTCTTATACATTCAAATGCTTAATTCCAAAGATAAATATGGATTTTTTTCCATGTAGCTTTAAGCTATCAATAAATGAAATCCATTAAAGTATTAAAACTAATAATTTCATAGTTAAGTAGAAAATAATAGATTAATGCATAAATGTATAAATTTTAAGTTATTAAAATTCTAAGATTCTGTGAACCAGAAAGGGAAAGTCAGAGAAGTATCAGGAGAATTGTGAGAATGTAGTTTCACAAAAGCCAAGGGAAGAAAAATTATCAAGAAGAAAAGGAAGAAAAGAGTATCAAATTCTACAGAAAGATCAAGGAAAACTGAGGACTGAGAAGTCATAGATTTGGTCATCAGGAGATCACTGGTAATCTTTGAGAAAATATATTGCTGGGAGTTTATGTTGTTGCTTGTCCTTCATTTTCAAAGATGATCATGACTTCAGAGAGGTGATGCCATAACATAAAAGTAAATTGGATTTAATTCAGTGAGCAAAGTCAACATTCTCACTTTTCTCCTCTGGAGCCATCTGGGTCAATGGCAAGACATAGATCAGGACAACTGGACTGGCCCAGGATTCAGGGGGAGGCCTTGGCATTTTTAAACTAAGATCTTTAAAAAGTCTCAGTTTGACTGAAGCAATATCCAATCAGTGATTAAGGTTAGGTAAGAAATGAAGCATAAAATGACTTATTTTACCTAGTCAAAAGAGAGAGAGAGAGAGAGAGAGAGAGAGAGAGAGAGAGAGAGAGAGAGAGAGAGAGAGAGAGAGAGAGAGAAGTAGGTAGGTAGATATATTTGGGGAGGAGAGACCCTCAAGTATTCTGACCAAAACAGATACAATTATTTACATTCATCCTGAATCAATTGGGACCCAAATAATGACCAACTGGGGCTTGATCTATTGTTGGCCAATCAAGATTGCCAGAGTGATTTTAGTTAATGTGAGAGACAAACTAGAGTTAAGTTTTCACAGAATAGTTAAAATTCAATTCCTCAGAAATACTGAAAAGTTAAGTTTAGACAGAATGTTGTAAACATAAAGGTAATGTAAGATAATAAGTATCTTTGACCAATGAACTTTCAGGAGAAGAAATTCACTTGGTTTCAAATTTTTATAAAGATTTCTAGGCTAGAAACTGGTTTAAACTGGTTAGGTTCAAGAACCAGGAAAAGACTTTTCTTTATTGCAATGGCTTAATAAGCTTCAGGCACATAAACTGAAATACCTGGCGTAGAATTAGAACCTCATTAACAGAACATGGGTGTATGATGAGGGAGGGGAACATGTTTAAGAGTAGTATATAAGAAATGATGTAACTCTAACGAGAATTGATCAATCCTGTCTTTGGGGGAGGAAACTGCAACAAACTAATAGCATAAAGCTTGTCTGCACCTAGTGCTCCCCCTTCCCATCAGAGAGGTGGAGTCCTCTTCTAGCCAGAAACATCCAATTGCTCTGGACTTTCTCTCTCAATAAAATTTTTATGTTATCTGACTTTCAGAGTCAGCTTGTTTCTAACAGTTGATGGCATGGCCTTTAAGGAAAAAAAGAAGAAAAGAAAAACAAAAAATCCAAAGTTATCTTGCAAAGCTTTTAGTATGTGAATATAATGAATAAAGCTATTTCTGTAGAAGAATGACAATGAAAGAGATGTGAGTGATAGGATATAGCAAGAGAACAGCCTAGGCAACAGCAAGATTAAGGGAAAGGCTTTTCTTTAATTTTCTTTAATTTCCCATTTAAAAATCCAGAAGAGCAAATAATTATAAAGTATATATTCATATACATGTTAATTAAAGTATTAAGTATTAAGAAGTTTCTGTTAGGAGCAACTAGATGGCACACTGGCCCTCAAAACAGGAGGACCTGAGTTCAAATACAAATTTGGACACAACATTTGTGAGATGTGTTAACCCTAGGCAAGTAACTTAACCCCAATTGCTTCATCAAAAAAAAAGGTTCTGGTTTTATAAAATTCAGTTACTATGGCAGCATATTAATCGTCATTGAGCAGACTTCTTATTTAGACTACCAACAGTTAACCTAAAATTTATAGATGATCTAAAAATGATGTTATTCTTACTGAGAACCTTCTCTCCAAAGAAAAATACAAAATGACCCTCAATCTTATGCAATCCCATGTTGCTTCATAAATCTTAAAAAATACACAAGTGACATAATTAAATATTAAAAATTCTTTTATTCTCACAAATGAATGGTTGAGGTAGACAAAGGTCAAGTCATATATTACAAATGTAGAGGAAGGATTCTGGGAAGATGGCAGAGTAGGTAGGTCCATAAATCTACAGATTTACAAGACTCTTCAGTTTTTCCCCACAAATAGAACAAATTTGTGCCTCAGGGAGAACAGACTGATGAAAAATCAAGACTTGGGGCAGAACAGGGGTCCTCCTGGTACAACCCAACAATTTATGAAGAAAAACCCCAGGCCAGAATTAACCCAAGTGAATTGCAAACACCTCCTCACTGCTCCACAGAAACACCACGTGGGGACACCTGGGGCTATTTGGGTGTGGCTGGAGCCTCAGCAAGAACCTTAGAGACTCACCTGAAATGTTTGTGGAGTTGAGGGGCCTGAGTTCCGGAAGATTGAAGGAACCTTGGAAGATTAGGAATGCCAAACCCAGCTGTGCTGTAGGGCCTTGGCCTTGTGTGAAAAGGAACCAGCACATCTGGTGAGTGCAGAAGCAGTGGGGCAGGTATGTTACTAGCTGTGGGCACCTGCAGGAAGGTGAAGCTCTTGGTTTGGGGTTCCTGATCAGATGGAAAGCTGAAGGGAAACTTGAGGCAGCATCTTCCCATCCCACTTACACTAATGCTTACACTAATACTTCTCAAAAATAAATAAATAAATAAATAAAAATGAACCAGTAAAGAAGAAAGAACCCCACCACAGAAACATACTATGGGAACAAGGAAGATCAAGTTCATCTTCAGAGGACACTGAAGTAAAACAAACTTTTCTACGCTAAGGAGTAATGCGAAATGGTTCTCTTCCCAGAGAGAATTTATAGAAGACCTCAAAAAAAGGAATTTAAAAGTCAAATGAAAAACATTGAAGAAAAACTAAAAATAAATAAATAAAAACCATTCAAGAAAAACAAAATTATGAAAAAGTTAACTAGAAAAGAAGATATAGAATCTCAAATATGAAAATAATTCATTGAAAATCTGAATTGGGCAAGGGGAAGGCCAATGAAGCGATGAGACACCAAGAAATAACAAAACAGATTATGAAGAATAAGAACATAGAACAGAATATGAAATATCTTATTTTAAAAAATGTGGAGAAAAGATCAAGAAGAGAAAAAATAAGGATAATTGGACTGCCTGAAAGCTGTGACCAAAGTAAAGGCCCTTGAGACAATAATTCAGGGAATAATCCAAGAAAATTTATAGAACATGAGGGGAAAGGAAAAATAGAAAAAAATCCACTGATTTCTACCTCAACGAGATGCTTTGTGAAAGTTATACAGGAATATTATCACCAAACTTTGAAACCCCCAGATCAAAGAGAAAATTTTTCAAGAAACAAGAAAAAATAAAGTCAAATATGCTGGAGCTACAATTAGAATTTTATAGGATTTATTATTAGCTGCAATAAAAGATTTCAGATCCTGGAATCATATCTACCAACAATCAAAAGAACTAGGCCTGCAGACAAAAATATCACATCCAGGAATATTATCCATAATACTTAACAAAAAAATGGATATTCAATAAACCTGCAGATTTTCAGGACTTTTTATCAACCAAATCTGAACTTAATAGAAAATTGAACATTAAGAGCCAATGTCAAAAATCAGTTTCAAGGAACTCAACATAAACAAATGGTTTATGTTTTGTTTTGTTTTGTTACATGGGAAATATATACTATATGTTTGAGATTCATATTAACAATAGGGTAGCTCAAAAGAAAGGTTGGCAAAATTAAGATAAAATAGTAATTATATTGTACAAATAAAGTGCAGGGGAAGAACAGACACAGAGGCATTAGAAGGAGGAGAAAGAAGAGCTCGTAGATCTGAAAACCTACTCACATTAGGAATGGGTTTAATAGGCAACACTACATATATTCCATGAAATGTATAGGACTCTCCAAAATCTATAAAGATATAAGGGAAGAGGGATAGGTACACAGGGTCTAAGAGTATGGGAAGAAGACAAGGGAGGTTTTAAGTAATAGCAAGACACGCAGAATTAAAGTCAGCAGGGATAGGAAAAATGTGTGTGTATATGAGTGTGTAATTAACTATATATACACAAATATATCTTTTCTTAACTATAACTTACTTTTGGGGGATGAAGGGATGGAAGAAGATAAAGAATAAATTAAATAAGATGCACAGCAGAGAACAAAAGAATAATCTGCAAGGAAGTCAAGGAAAATGGACATTCATGTATATAATTTTTTCTACATATATACATACATATATATATGCAGATATATATATGTACACATACACTTTCTTATTCTGGTAATTTGTTATATATTTTGAATCTTCCCTGATGTTTTGTTGGACATGTGATAATGTTCTCTTTTGTTTTGTTTTATTTTGCTTTGCATTCCTTTTATGCTTTTCTTTTTTTCTTATTCTGTTTTTTTAATAAAATAATTTTTTTAAATGTAAGTATTAACTAAAATTATGAAATTATGGTGAGGATTAGATTACACTTAGAAATAATTTCTAAACATAAAAAGTCAGCAGTGTAGAAATAAGTGTTGTTTGATAGGATCAGGGCTATTTACTAGCCACAGATGGGAATTAATTTTATTTCCAGGGTCTATAACTTGGTAAATAAAACACTTTTAAAAATCAGTTGCATTTCTGTTTCCATTTTGTTTAGCAACATTTTATTTTTGTTTTAAAATATTTGATGTTCATTTTAAGTAGTGTGACATTTGGAAAACCCTTTAGCTTTTCAGATAACATATGTCTAAGACCAAGAGTAAGTGACATGGTAAATCTATTAGAGTACTATGTATAAGTAGTGTTGGGCTTAAGAATCAGTTATATTATTTACTCTTAATTCATATTATTATTAATATAAAAAAATAAAAGCATGAATATGATAGGGAAATAGGAAGATTGGGAATGTTACATTTTCAGCTTGGAACTGGGAAATGCTAAATCACATACTTCCCAGATAGAGGCTAATTGGAATAAGACTTTGAATAGGTTAAAAAAAATAATAATTATGTTAAACCAGTGAGGTATGAGAACAAGAACTAATACAAAAGCATTAGATGAGGGGCAGCTAAGTGGCGAAGTAGTCAGGAAGACCTGAGTTCAAATCTGGTCTCAGACACTTAACATTCCCTAGCTGTGTGACCCTGGGCAAGTCACTTAACCTCAATTGCCTCAGGGGAAAAAAAAAGCATTAGATGAGAGAGGAGGGCTGGTAGTTCTGGAATCCCACTCACTTCAGAATGGGTGAAAGAGGGAATAATACACATATATTTAAAAGGATATGAGTCTTCTAAAGTGATAAAAGAATAAGAAGGGGAAATAGGATAAGGGGGGTCATAGAAGTGTGTATTAATGGGATAAAGAGAGAGGGAAAAGGTGGGGACTGGGTAAGAGAAGGATCCTTTGATTGGGTAGGTGAAGTAATAGCAAGGCAAGGTAGTTAGTTGGTAGAAGTAAAGTAACAGAATCAGAAGGGATAAGATATAAGAGATATACAGAAACATAGTAACAATGAATAGGAGTAGAATTTATTAGAAAAAAAATCAGGCTTTGTAATCATTGATCTCAGACAAAGTTTAAGCTAAAATGGATTTAATCAAAAAAGAAAAATAGGAAAACTACACCATGTGTCAGCCACATTAATAAATATTGTTTTAGATGATTTAAAATAAGTAGACAGTACAAGGTTGGAATATTGCTATGGTGTAGGAAATGATTAGTTGGTAGATCTAGAAAAACATGGAAAGACTTGGACTTATAAAAGATAAAGGATGATGTTATCCATCTTCAGAGAAATAGGACAAACAAGCATAGTATGACCTCACATAGATGTATATGAATGCACATGTATATGTATACATATTATATACATATATATAGTATATAAGTATATGATTACAGATATCTACGTATATGTGTGCTTGTATATACATATGCATACAAACATTATATATGTCATATATAATAAATATGTACATACACATATCTGAACTTTATTATAGTCTTCTTGAAGGAGGGAAGGAAGGAGAAAAAAAAAAGTAAAAGGTGCACAATAGAGAATGAAAGAAAACCTACAAGGAAGCAAAGAAAAGATGGATATCTCTGAACACAATGTGTAGTATTTATAATACTTTCTTGAAATGTAAATTTATCATCTCATATTTTGAAATTTCTTATATTTTACTGTGCACATGGCAATATTTTTTTCTTTTTCTCTTCTATATTGAAATAAAATTTAAAAAAAGAATTTGGTTTAAACATGTCATTGCTTAGGAGGTACATATAAGTGCCAAGCAGAGAGCAGAGAAATGTTCACGTGTTGTTTGCCCAGGACACTTTATCTTTTAAGATCACACTGGAATAAGCAGTTTATTCATTCATCACTGTAGCTAATTTTAATACCATTTAAGTAGGACCAGAAATAGAACAAACGAGAGGTCCCATGTTTGTTCTAAAAAAAAAAAAAAGAAAGAAAGAAAAGAAAAAAAAAGCATTGTACCAAAGAAATATAGTCTGAAAGATATTATTTTTTTAAATTTAAGTAGAGTGAAAATTAACTTTATTATAATCATTACAAACTACTGAAGCTTAATGAGAGTGTTACATTCTGAAAGTAATAGTTCTTTTCTGGGATATTTCATAGCATTCTGATCCTATCCTTTGATATTTGCCATATACTGACTTTTATTATAGTTACTGATTCTTATGTGCACAATAACATCTTAGGTGCCTAAAGGACAGGGACTCTTCTTGTGTAAATAAATGGATATAATCTTTCTGGAAAATTATGTTTTTTTTTAAGACTGTACATCAGGTCCATAAGATAATTATGCCTTCACACTACTACTGCCATGCTGTTGCTAATGGTAGCTAGCAATATGTATAGAAGTTTTGTAAGGAAAACCAAAGGCAAGTGATAGATAAAAGTACAAAGAAGAGAATATTATGATATCCATGTTTATTCTATGCTGAGATTATCACCAAGGGCAGAAATGACAGGATAGTTACTATAGAGATATGCATATTCCTTCTCACCACTGTGCACTTAAAACTTAGGTATTGTGTGAAGCACCATGAAAAAGAAATATAACAAAAATGTTTTTTCTGTTATTAAGAGATATCTAAACTGAACTTGAGTTCTTATCTACTGAAATTAAATATTTTGATTCTTCATTATTGTAATTTTCTCTTTCTAAATGTTTTCTCTATAGTAAGAAGGAAATGGCAGTACTAATAGTAGCTCACAAAGTGACTAAGCTATGAGTGACTAAGCTATTTCCTTTTCTGCAGTGGTAAGAGATAGAAGGGTTATTTGGTAGAAGGTAAAACTCTGTACAAACTGTTTAGATTTGATTTTTTTGGCTCAAAATACAAGGAAAATATAAATCTGTATTCTCAATCTGGAGATTAGGATAAGGGCTTTCTGGGGTAATGTTAAGTGAGTATGTGGTGAATGTAGTTTCCTGATTTTGTCCTATATTTCTATTTCAAATAAAATGTCCATTTTAACACAACAATGGGCATCATGTAATTAGTACTGTAATTGTTGATAATGAAAAAATACAAAAAGAGAAGGTGACAATAACAGAGAGTCAAAGAATTTAATTTGGGTGGATTAGAACTCAATTTCAGTTTAGATATCTCTTAGTAACAGTAGAAATTTGTTATATTTCCCTCACACAGTGCTTCATATGATGCCTTACTTAAGTAAATCCCATCAGAAACAGCATATTTGTTATGCTCCAAAGATATCCCACAGCTGTAAAACTGAAATGGGTAGACTCAAGATTTAATATTTTTGCTGCTTTTTCTAATTTCTTTTTTATTGGTATTATTCTGACTTACTTGGACAATTGGTCTGCTACTTCAAATAATTTCCAAATGACAGAAATCCAAAAAATACTTATACTCTTTATTTTAAACAAAAACAAAACAATAACAACAACAAAAACAAAACCTCAGTCAACAAGCATCTATTGGTTGACAACTATATGATAAAACAGGCAGCTAGGTGGTACAATGGCTGGAGTCAGAAAGACTCATCTTTATGAGTTCAAATCCAGACATTTACTAGCTGTGACACCCTTGACAAGTCAGTTAACCCTATTTGCCTTCATTTGCAAAATGAGTTAGAAAAAAGGAAATGACAAACCATTCCAATTTCTTTGTCAAGAAAACCCTGAGTTGGGTCATGAAGAGTTGGACATGTCTGAATAACAAAAATGTGGCAGATATTATGATGCATGCTGAGATCACAAAATCAAAAACAAACTTTCTCCCAAAAGGTTAACATTCTATAGAAGGAAATATGTATTAATATAAGTTTAATAAATAGCTACAAAATAAATACAAGGTAATTTAAGAGAAGGGGGTATAAGGAAAATGTGGAATTAGGAAGCCTTACACATAAGTGTCTGACTTTGAAGAAACAGATCTCATTAAAAGGAAAATGTATGTTGCAATTTTAAAAAGGGAAATGGTAAAATCGTATAGGCTAGAGAGTTAGGCTAGAGAGTTACTGTGAGTCATTAAATAGGGATACTAAATTCTAATTTCATCTAACCCATTATGAAACAAGAACAATCCCTTTCACTTGTCAGAAACAATATTTTAAGAATGAGAGCATATATGTGAACTGCTTTGCAGTAACAGATATGTTAGTTATGATAATAACAGTAATAAAAATATTTGGCACATAGAACTTTGTGTTTTTATCTTCAGTGACTCATTTGATTCTGACAGTAGTCCTATGAGGTAGATAAGGTAGGTATTACTTCTATTTTAGAAAGTGCATCTTTGTACTTTAGGGTATCATGCTCTGACCCTTATTTATTATACCTAAAATAAGTAGCACATGTCAATGTTCACAATAAAGTATAATAGTAAAGAGATAGTAAACAAGCAAAACAACAATTAGATTACTTAGTTCAGTGTAGGGTATGGGACCCTGCTGAGAGGGAGTACAGAGGCCATTAACCTGTGGTGCACAATAAGTTTTCTGCCACATTGCAGAAACGCCCTTGTTGAGCAAGGAGCAGTGGTGCATGGCACGGGAATGGGTTGAGCCTGAAGGTCACAGCTAGTTGCTCCTGAGCAGGGATGCCTTGACAGGACTTCTCACCTGTGAGTGGGTTGCTGACATGGCTGGGTCAGCTCTCCTCCCACTGGCAGATATCATGCATATGCAATGCCCATAAGCAGCAGGGATTGCCTACAGTTCATGCACTAATCACACTTGCAAAACTTATATCAACAAGGCTGTGCAACATAATAAACTGGAGCTCTTTTCACATCCTATGAGTTTCCCTGCCTCATTCATCTCACCTCTGAAATCAAAGGGCTCATACAAGGTGAGCTCTTTCTTAAAAGAAGGCCGCAACAACTGGCGCCCAAGGAACAGGGACAGGGACCTGGAATGGTGCCAGAGTGACCACTTCACGGTCAAGCAGTGCTACGTGGTCAAGACAACCTCTAAGAGAACTCCAGGGGAGAGCTCGCCGAACTGTGCTGTTTCTGGACCAGGCAGACTGTGGCGGATAGCGAATAGCAGAAAGTAGGCACCTCCTCCCTTCACTCAGGGAAGCATATGTCAGGACTGTATATAAATGTATAAAAGAGCAGGGGTGCACCACCCAATTAGGAGACATTAGGAAATTCCTGGACATTGCTTACAAAGTTTCTCCATGGTTACCTGAGGAAGGCTATTATAATTGTGAGAGATGGATTGTTTTCAGTGAACTGCTCACTGCTTATGGTAAACAATGCCCAGGAGAAATACAAAAAAGTCATTTTAAACAAAGTCTGAAATCAGAATCAGAAATAGATATCAGGAAATCTACAGTTGGAGTACAGACAGGCATGTCCCTTAGCAATAGATGTCCCTTTACTGAGCCTGAGGAGAAAGATAATGAATGGCCTCCCCCTCCTCTACCACCCTCGGCCCCGCCTTACTCTTGTGTCTATTCAGAACTACAGCCTTTCAAAGGTTCTTCTAATGTAAATGTAAATGTTCTTCTAATGTAAAGCCTAAGAATGAAATCTGGATGACAGAATTTTTAGAACAGATTTGGTTGACTGCCGCTGAGGTTACTCTAGGAGCAAACATGAACTTATACTTTTAGCAATTTAGTGCCAGGAGTAGCAGGCAGTGAGGAGACTTTGATGTCCACTGAATCCGTAAATTGGCAAAGACAGAAAGACAGAAACTATTTTTCCCTTAATAATAGATGGCTTACATATTAACTTATGGGATAGAGATATTTTACACCAATTAAGGAATGAAAATAACCACAGAATTTTAGGAAGGGTCATTGTTGCTGCGGCTTCCACCACTCCAAAAATGACTTGGACTATGGACACACCAGTATGGGTGGAGCAATGGTTCCTGACCAAAGAAAAAAACAGCCGCTTTATATCAATTAATACAAGAACAATTAGAATTAGGACACATTGAGGAAACAAACAGCCCATGGAACTCCCCTGTAAGAGACTTATCAAAAAACAAAAAAGAGGGAGATGAAAGTAGGGTCACTCAGAAATATATAAAACCGTGTACATAATAAATTACAAAAAAAAATTGATTCAAATGATTTAAGTCCAGCTATGACATATTCTTTGGTGAACATAAGCAGAGAATCACTTAAAGACAACACCTCATCTTCATTAAGAAAATCCCCTAAGAATAAGACCATGATAATGAAAAAGGATCCTGAAAGATGGGAGGGACCCTATAGGGCTATAAGGTTCTAATGTGGGGGCCAGGATATGCTTGTATCTCCACAGGAGCACACCTTCAGCAGTGGATTCCCTCCAGACATCTCAGAATTGTCCATAAAGCAGAAGAAAAGAAGGAAGAAGAGGCAACCATCCAAAAGAAGAAGTAGGTGTGCCCCCAAGACCACTAACAAAATGCTTTCTATATATGGGTTTGTGTTACATACAATCAAGATTGGAAACAGAGGCCAAAAGGTGGGCCATGGACCTGATCTAGGACTGTCTCATGGGGGGTGGGGCATCATGTGACACACATTCTGGGCATGCAGGGGATGCCCTGTCATAGAGACACCCTCATCTGCGTGGGAGGGTTGCAGTGGTGTGTCTACATAAATGGATCATCAGGTTGGCCCCTTATAAAGCACAAGCTTTCATGGGACACATTCTTGTCATTCAAGAATTGGGTCAGCAGTTTGGCACACGGAAAAACAACTTAAGTCCCAGTTCTTGGACAAATGGCAAGAGAATTGGATACCATTTGTACACTGAAGCCTGTCTGGGAGGGAAATATGCATTCATGTGGGGAAATTCTGTAACTGTTACTAAGGAAACATTAGATTTTTACAATGTTACTTGTTGGATTGTACTGTCAGCAATTGCTTGGACACTGAAATTGAAAATCAGACTGTATTTGTTATTACTCATGTATCAATGCTTTCCGTAAAAAGTGAGAAATGATATCATACTAAGACTGATCCTATGTTCAATACCATAATAGAAAAGGAAACTGTGGTTTCCTTAGACCTTAGTCCCATTAGAAAAAAGAGATGTATCAGCTGTGTCATATTAGGTATCACTGTTAATTTCATTTATAGTTTCATCAGTCTCTTGCAATGTCCATATCTAATGTGCAAAACAGTACAGAACAAGCTAGATATAGAGAGGAACTAGCTAGGAATGTCTTAGCGGATTTTGCCTGACAAGTTAAAATAGATGAACAATTGTATCAGATGATAAAAGATTTAAGAGAAGTATCATTGGAAATAGGAGCAGAAGTAGAGTTATCGAAACTCTAGGCATAATTACAATGTGACTACAGATATACAAAGGTTTATGTAACCCCTTTTGCTGTATAATCATACAGGATAAGATTATGATTGAGACAGGATCAAGAATCATTTGAATGATTTATTTCTCAATAACACAATTGAAAATAACATAGAAAGTTTATATAAATTAGCTTTTATGTTCAGAAAGCTTTTTCAAGAAGATTTGAATCCAGATAAAATTGTTTTAAAAAAATCAAACATTGGTTTGATAATACCTCTTCATGGTGGTTAAAATTAGAATTATGGATTGCCCTGTGTGTTATGATGTTGCTATTGCTTTGTTGTTGTCCTATAATATTAAGATGTCTTTATAGTTCTTTCTCCACCAACTTTTCAGAGGTTGCAGTTCAAAAAACTTTTTTATCTAAAAAAGATAAAAAGGGGGAATTGCTAGGCTATGGGACCCTGCTGAGAGGGAGTACAGAGGCCACCTTGACCTGTGGTACGCAATAAGTTTTTTGCCACGTTGCAGAAGTGCCCTTGTTGAGCAAGGAGCAGTGGTGCATGGCACGGGAATGGGTTGAGCCTGAAGGTCACAACTAGTTGCTCCTGAGCAGGGATGCCTTGACAGGACCTCTCGCCTGTGAGTGGGTTGCTTACATGGCTGGGTCGGCTCTCCTCCCATTGGCAGATACCATGCATACGCAATGCCCATGAGCTGCTTCTCTGAATGGTGATTGGAGATTGTCTACTGTTCACACGCTGATCACATTGGCAAAACTGTCTATCAACAAGGCTGTGTGGCATAATAAATGGGAGCTCTTTTCACACCCTATGAGTTCCCCTGCCTCATTCATCTCACCTCTGAGATCAAAGGGCTCACATAAGGTGAGTTCTTAAAAGAAGGCCACAACAAGTGTATCCCAGAAGAATTCTATCCAGAGAATTGAAATAACTGGTAGATGTGGCTATTTAAATAAAGTCAGTGATCACTGCAGGATTGTGGAGTATGGAAGATGGGGCACAGCACTGGAAAAAGGTGATAATTTTCCCAATTTTAAAATTTTAAAAAGGAGGAGAACATGAACTATATAAACTGAGAGCAATATATATTAACTTCAATTCCTGGTAAAATTCAAGAGTTTATTACTAAGGAGATAGGTTATGAAGATTTAGCATCTAATATGCACACACAAATCAGCAAAATTTCATTAATATAAGATTATGCCAGACTAATTTTATCTCCTTTTTTTTTTTTTTTTTTTTGACATGATTTCTAGACTGGTAGCCAAATGCTATAGATAGTTTGCCTAGCCTTCAGGAAATCATTTAACAACATATTTTAAGCTATACTTGTGGACAAAATAAAGAGAAAAAGACTAAAGTGTAATGTAGTTAAGTGAATTCAGGGATGATTGAGTATTTAGAGAGTACTAGTTAATGGTTCAACATTTACAAAGGAGGAACTTTATAGTGGCCCAGTAGTCTGTCCTTGGCTCTTTATTATTTAACTCTTTATTAAAGACTTGGGTCAAAACATAGATATTACACATCAGATTCACACAACAGGAAGGATTGGTACCTTATTAGATGACAAAGCCAGAATTCAAAAAGATATTAACAAGTTAGAACACTGGGCTGAACTTCACAGCTACAAAATAGAAAAGGATGTACAGAATGCAGTAGAATGGAGTATCTCCCAAAAGTATGGGGTGTTTCAGTGGACCAAATGTTCAATATGAGTCGACACAGTGATATGACAATCAAAAAAACAACTGATCCAAACTCTGACTGTATTTAAAGTGTCATGAAAGAGGGAAGTAATAGTTCAACTGCACTCTGCCCTTGTTAGATCATATATGAAGTATTTGTTCAGTTCTGGATGCCAGTTTTAAAAAAAAGTAACCCTTAGGATAAGTTGGCTGCTTGAACAAAAGACAGGCTATTCAGATCCTACGTTTATATTTCAACCAAAACCTTTAAATTCATGCCAAATCAGATAAGAACCCAAGGAAAAACTACAGGGGCAACTTCTACTCTACAAGTAAACAAAAGATAGCCTATTCAGATCATGTATTTATATTTCAGCCAAAACCTTTAAATTCATGCCAAATCAGATAATTATCCAAGGAAAAACTATAATGGCAACTTCTACTCTACAAGTATACAAAAAGTCAGCCAAAAACCCAGGGAAAATAGAAAATGGAATTTCTTCAAGCAAAGCAAGCACCGGCATGATCAGAGACAGGACACATGTAGACTGGAGAATTGAATATAGAGATAAGGAGAGTATACCCCTCAAAAAACCTAGTGTGGTCAGAAAGTCTCAGTTCAAGAATCTTGGAAGCCTTGGGTAACAGTGGACCTATACAATGCCAACCAGTAGACCCAGGAATTCTAAGGTTACCCTATTATCCTGTCCTGAGATGTGAGAGAGTGTCCTGCTTATGACAATACTGAGAATAACAAAGATCCAGGGGAAGGGGGGATGAACAAAGGGAGATGAAAATTAGCAAAAGAACCCAGAGGATTTATAAGACTAAGTAGGGTCAATTACCCTATTCAAAAGTGAAGCAAGAATCAAAGCCTGCCTCTGACTCAAAAGTCCCAATCAGGAATTAAAGCTGCAGATATAAGTAAATACAATTTTTAAAAACCCTCAACCAGTGTTTTTTGAATGCAAATATAACTCTATAACAACAGCATGATCAATGAATATAATGGGATTTTCTACAAGGATTACCTGAATGCTTTAAAGAATTTAAGGTTTTTGTGTTGCTAAGAAACTAGAAATTGAGGGGATGCCCATCAGTTGGAGAATGGCTGAATAAGTTATAGTATATGATATTGTTCTGTAAAAAGCGATCAGCAGGATGATTTCAGAGAGGCCTGGAAAGACTTACATATACTGATGCTAAGTGAAATGAGCAGAACCAGGAGATCACTATGCATGGCAACAAGAAGATTATACAATGATCAATCAATTTTGATGGATGAGGCTCTCTTCAACAATGAGATGATTCAGACCAGTTCCAAAGATCTTGTGATGAAGAGAGCCATCTGCACCCAGAGAGAGGACTGTGGGAACTGAGTGTGGTTCATGACATAGAATTTTCACTTTTTTTGTTATTGTTTGCTTGAATTTTATTTTTCTTTCTTATTTTTTCCAGTTTGATTTGATTTTTCTTGTGCAGCAAGATAATTGTATAAATATGTATGCATGTATTGGATTTAATATATATTTCTACCATGTTTAACTTGTAGTCCAATACATGTTAAACATGGTAGAAATATATATTTTGTCATCTAGGGGAGGGACTGGGGGAAGGGAGGGAAATTGGAACACAAGGTTTTGCAAGGGTTAATGTTGAAGAATTATCCATGCATGTTTTGAAAATAAAAAGGTTTAATAAAAAAATAATTGAAGCAAGATATTAAATATACACAGACACACACACCCCAAAAACTCTGAAAAAAAATAATCAGAAGAACAAAAACCTTTGATCAGAAAGTGATAATTATTACACAAAAACCAAAATTGCTGAGAATTAGAATAAACCAAATAAAAATCAACATTTCAATGAGACAACAAGTACTAGAACAAAATCAAAGACTGAAAATCTGATATCTGATATTAAAAAATAAAAGACCTGGGGGAAGAGTCAAGGAAAAGTAATTTAAGGATTATTGAATCCCCTGAAGATCATCATATTTTTTTCCTTTAAGCAGGGAAATTATATTTTAGGGAACTTTAAATAAAAACTGTCTCAATCTATTAAAATTAGAAAATAAAGTAAGAATAAAAAAAACTCCATGGATCATCTCTCGAAAGGAACTCCAAAAGAATTCAGCCCAGGAATGGCATAGCCCCAGGGTTCCCATTTCAAAGAACAGAAAAAAAAATTATTGCAAGCATCTAGAAAGAAGCAGTTCTAATACTAATTATAATTAGGATCACAGGTTCTAAGATATAGGCTTATAATCTGCAAAGCTGAGTGTAATTCTATAGGAGAAAGCATTAATCTATAATGAATGGAATACTTTGAAGCTTCTCTGAGGACCTTTTCTAGGGGACCTTTGGAACCCAAAGACAAAAATCCAGAAAAATATAGAAACATTTGGTACCAATTATAAGAGTTTTATTAGGAAGTACTTATAGGTGTCATTAAGTATGGGAAAGATTATTATGTAAGAAGAATCATTTGCTTTGTTTTTCTTGGCCCCTAAGAAAATAACAATACACAATGAATAAAAAGATGAAGAGGCACAGATGTGAGTTCTATATAAGGAAAAATGTAATCACTGAATCAAAAGTGAAATGGATTTGCTTGGTCGGCAGTACTTTCCTTTTAACAGAGGCCTTCTAGCAAAGGCTGGATAACAATTTGTCAGAGATGATGTAGAGAGATTTTTAATCTGGTATAGTTAGGAATTGATGAAATCCCTCCCAAACCCAGAGACATTTCTATTAAAAATGAAACATTAATGTACAAAGCAAGGTGAGTAAAACCAAGTAGGAAATGTCTTAATGGAGATTACTATTCTTAGAGTAATATTTTTATTTTGTTGTGATTGTTTCTCCTAATTTATCAAAGTTATTATATTATTATCAAAGTTGTATTACTTCTCCTTATTGCAGATGTTTCACAACTCCGAATTTAAAGGACTTCTGTTTCATATTAGACATTATTGCTTCACATAAATAGGGTGTAGCTTCGAGAAATATAATTCTGGGATTTCCCCTAAATGCCAGATTGCAAATTATATAATCCTATTTATAAATTTCCTATGACTATGTCTTAATTTAAGCTGTGAAGGCAATTTTCCTATTTATTTTCTCCAGCAATCATTTACCCTTTCTTACACATCTTCAATTTTCCCCTTTATTATGGAAAAGTGAAAAAAATTCTAAATTTATAGTCAAGAGGACCTGAGTTCAAGCATTAGTTTTGCTATTCACCAGCTGTGTGACTTTGGGCAAGTTATTTAATTTCTGATCTGAGCTACAGAAAGAAGGAGATATACAAAAAAATTTCTAAAATTTCTTCCCGTGCTAGATCCAATTATCTGCCACTGAATCTTTGAATTTTCCCCCAAAACATAGAAGTTTCTCTATTATTTGAAGAAATAAATAAAATATTTATTTGGTATTTCTAGCATCCAAATACTTCATTCTAGCATCCAATATTTCATTTCTTCTTACTCTACACTACTAACATTCTGGGGAAGGAGAGATTAAATACTTCTATTTCCTCACCATTAACTTTCTTCATCTATTTTCAATCTGACCTTCTCACCCCCAATATTATATTGCAACTTCTTTCCAAAAGATCCCTGCTAATTATAACATGTTACTGTCTTCCTCCAGTCCCTACCCTTCTTGTCCCTTCTTCAGCATTTCCTATAACTAGGTAATCTCTACTCCCCTGACTTCAGAGACAGCATGTTTTCCTGATTCTTTTCTAAATTCTCAAACCATTCATTCTCTTTCTCCTCTGGTTCTTTTCTTCCTGACCTCTTAATTTGACTATTATTCAAAGTAACATCCTTATTCCTTGTCTCACCTTAGAGTACACTTTCGTTCCCATAGCTTAAACTACCATCTCTATGCTAGGTGGCATGCTGGATAGAGAGTTAGACGTAGAGACAGAAAAATCTGAGCAACCTACTATAATGCTACATTAAAAATTACTAAAGTGGGGCAGCTAGGTGGAGCAGTGGACAGAGCACCACCCAGAAGTCAGGAGGACCTGAGTTTAAATCTGCCCTCAGACACTTAACACTGCCTAGCTGTGTGACCCTGGGCAAGTCACTTAATCCCAATTGCCTCAGCAAATAAATAAATAATTAATTACTAAAGTAAGTGATTTGTGCATGCTCATATAGTGAGCAAGTTCCTGAGTAGGATTCCAATTAACTCTAGTATTTTCTTCATTATTTCATGCTCATTGCCTCACTTCCCATCCGCTCCAGTACCTAGCTCAGTAGCAAATGTTTGTTGAATAAATGAAGGGATAAATCAGGAGTGTCAATTTAATATGCAAAAATAACAACTTTGAATTATAAAGTACTTAACTGCGTTACTTTACAATGCTTTGAAGCAAGTACTGTAAGCATTTTTGTTCCTAATAATATGTAAGAAAATTGGAAAAGGTGGAGCCAAAAAGGCAGAATAAAGGCAGGAACTCACTAGACTTCTACTCCAAACCTCTCCAAATTCCTTTAAATAATGACTCTAAAATTTTAGAGCATCAGAACACCCAAAAAGAACATTTTTCATCTGAAGAAAACTTAGAAGAAAAGCAGTAAAGATTTGTGGTAGCAGGGTAGGTGTCCAGCATACAATTCTAGTATAGGTCCCCACCCTGCCCCAGCCCCAGCCTCACACCAGCAAAGTAGGAATGGGATAGAGACCTCTGAATCAGTGGCAATACTGGTGTTTTTCAGATCTCTCAGTCCAGAGACACTTAGAAGGTGAGCAAAAAAGGTCTGTGGAACAGGATGGAAGTCCAGTGTGCAGTTCTGGTGCAGTATAGATTCCAAACCCAGCCCCAGCCCTAGTCCCAGCCCCAGCAGTTTAGGGACTTTAGCACACTAGATCTTACAGCTACAGCAGGGCAGGGACGCTCCTAATAATTTCAGGGCAAAAAAGAGTGATCAGGTCCCTAGAAAGATCTCTGAAAACAGTTGCACAAAACCCCTGAAGCAAGCTTGAGACTGTGCACCTTCCACTCTGGAAAAAAGAGCCCTATCTTAACTAAGAGTTAAAAGCTGAGTAAAAGGCTAGGGAAATGAGCAGACAATTAAAAAAAGATTCTTATCACAGAAATCTACTATGGTGACAAGGAAAATAAGAACGCATACTCAGAAGAAAACAAAATCACATCCAAAGCTTCCAAGAAAAATAAAAATTGGGCTCAGGCAATGGGAAAGCTAAAAAGGGATTTTGAAAATCAAAATCAAGTAAGAGAGATAGAAGAAAAATTAGGAAGATAACTGAGAGTGGTGTAAAAAGGAAAAACAAAAAGCTAATGAGGAGAAGAATGACTTAAAAAGCAAAGTTGGCCAAATGGAAAAGGAGGTCAACAGCTCCATGAGAAAAAATAATTCCTTAAAAATTAGAATTGAGAAAATGGAAGATAATGACTTTATGAGAATCAAGATACAATAAAGCAAAACAAAAAAACAACAATAGTAATTATAAAAATAATTTTGAAACATTTATCTGATAAGACCTCATTTATCAAACATAAAGGAAACTGAGTCAAATTCCTTTAGAAAAATTTGGAAAGTCCTCCATGAACCCAAGAAAAGTGAAATATACTGTGTACCAAGTAATAGTAATGTTCTGGGATGATCAGCTGTGAATGGCTTTGCTATTCTCAACAGTACCATGATCCATGATTATTCTGAAGGACTTGAGATGAAAAATCCCATCTATATGCAGAGAAGTAACAGATTGTGTTTGAATAGAGATTGAGGCATTCTTTCTGTCTTTGTATGTTTCTCTCTGTGTGCTGTCTCTTTCTTGGGGCTTTTTAAAGGGGGGAGAATTATACTTTCTTTCACAATATGGCTTTTATGGAAATGTTTTGTATAAAAAAAGAAAAGTGAAACAAAAGGAGATTAAGTGACATGGCCCAAGTCACATAATTAGTAAACTTCAAAACCAGAATTTAATTCAGAACTTTGAATTCCAAGTCTAGTGTTCTTTCCACAAAAAAATAGACACTGCCTCATAGGAATCTAATCTCACAGTGCATTATATTATTGTAAGACAGACACTTTGTAAGTTGTATTATCTCTTTCACAATTATTTCCTATATGATGTTCCAATACTTAGATACTTGGGTCACTCCAGTTATTTATTAAAAATAGTATACAGCACAGTTGCAAAGTCAAGGATCCTATCCCATATGAACCAATTAGTTCTACTCTGTCCTACTGAATTGGAGGGTATCCTTAACCTCAGTCAATTATCTTACTGATGCAATGTTGTAAGAGACCAAGTGGAGAAGGTGCCAGATGTCATCAAAAGTGAGTCCCTATTTATTGTAGAAACATTAAATAAAGCCTTCACTGACAGTAGGTCGACATGTCATCTTAAAACATGAAAGACAGTATATTTGTTCCAACAAATTTGTTCCTACAAATCCTTCCTTCATGTATCTCCCATGTGAACTGAACTGCCAAAGGATATCTTGGCAAATGTGGTACTTTTTTCAACAGTTTCAAAAAGTTTCCAACTTGTTTAAAGCTAGAATTTGACCTGAATATATTTAGTTCTGAGAAATTTGTTTTTGCTTCCAGTTAAATGTTGCATACATCTGTTGTCAGAAATTTAGAGCAAAGAGCAAGTGTTTCTTTTTTTTTTTAAATCCCTTAGTTATTCATATCACACTTAAATGAAGTAAAGTTTTGTAAGGAAAATCAACTTTTACATCTATGAAAATCCAGAATCAAGATAGCAAATATTTTTAATCACTTTAAAAAAACAAAAACTCTAGGGGCGGAGCCAAGATGGCGGAGTGAAAAGGTGACTTTCTGCCTCTCCT
>JAJPUD010002904.1:44443-93500 GCA_023553655.1 Myrmecobius fasciatus
TTCCTGGTATAAATCCTACTTGGTCATGATGTATTATCCTGGGGATGACTTTCTGTAATCTTGTTGCTAAAATCTTATTTAAAATTTTTGCATCAATATTCATTAGGGAAATGGGTCTATAGTTTTCTTTCTCAGTTTTCTCCCTACCTGGTTTAGCTATCAGCACCATATCTGTGTCATAGAAGGAATTTGCTAGTACACCTTCTTTCCCTATTTTTTCAAATAGTTTATATAGTATTGGGATTAATTGTTCTTTGAATGTTTGGTAAAATTCACATGTAAATCCATCTGGCCCTGGAGATTTTTTCTTAGGGAATTGATTAATAGCTTGTTCTATTTCTTTTTCCGAAATAGGGCTATTTAAATAATTTATTTCCTCTTCTGTTAATCTGGGCAATCTATATTTTTGTAGATATTCCTCCATTTCATTTACATTATCAAATTTATTGGCATAAAGTTGGGCAAAGAAACTCCTAATTATTACTCTAATTTCCTCTTCATTGGAGGAAAGTTCTCCCTTATCATTTTTGAGACTAATAATTTGATTTTCCTCTTTCAAAAGGAACTATTTTTGAGCAACAAAACCACTACCACCAAAACCAAAACAAATTCTAACTTCAACCTGGCTTCATATGCTTTCTATAATTATGTTTCTTGAAATCACTTATTTCCTTGAACTTCTGCTATTCTTTTGCAGAAGCCTGTGTGTCAGGACTGAGGGAGTGAAAGGTGTGGCCAATGAGAATCTCCCTCTCCTTTTCTCTCTTCCTCTCCCTCTCCTCCCCAAATCTCCTTCTCTCTCTCTCCCCTTCTCCCCCTTCTTCTCCCTCCCTCTCCCTCTTCCCCTCCCTACCTTTTTTCCCTTCCCACCCTTTTTCTCTCCCTTCCTCACTCCCCCTTCTCCCCTTTTTCTTCACCTCTCCTCTCCTCTCCTCTCCTCTCTCCTCCTCTCCTCACTTCTCCTCTCCTCTCCTCTCTCTCTTCCCCCATCTCTGTCCATCTCTGATCTCTGTCTCTTTGGCTCTGTTTTTCTCTTTTTATATGTCTGGATCTCTGTCTCTGTATGTCTTTTTGTAAGCCTAATTGGGTCTATTTTAGTGCCTTTATGTCTTTCCATCTCTCTGTTTCACTCATCCTAAAGGATTATGCAGAACAAAAGCTTGTAAGAGATTAAAAAGTGAACAAGATACCTGAGGGGTATGTGTGGGGAGTGAGGAGGAGGGGTTAGTAATGTCAGCAGTGTAATCATTAGTGAGGAGGAAGAAGCTAGTTCCCTGAGTGAACTTGAACTAATGCCACAGCCAGAACAAACAAGGGAAAGTGGAATTACTGCTGCCTGGAATACCCCACCTGAATAGATGCCAGACAAAGCTGATGCAAATTGCCACAATACTGGAGTCAAAATCTGATTTCTACTCTCCCATCCATACCTTTTTTTTTTCTTTTTTATGCTCCCAGTCAATAGAGGGATGATTCTGTTTTGTTAATTTTTTATCTTGACAAGTTTATTTTGCTTTCTATTTTGCCATTTCTTTTAAAAGAAACAATTTCCTTTAAGATTGTGTGAATATTAATTGCAGCCCTGATTTTTCGGTACTGTGAGTTAAAAGGAGCTGAGAAGGTGGTGATGGATGCTGAAGTACTCAGGGTGGTGAATGAGTTTTTTTCATAATTGCTGGGATCTTCACAACATGGTTATTTCTAGTAAGACTAAAATGAGATTTCAATGATTCACATTTCTATAGAATCCCTAAAGTACCCTAGAAATGACACAAGAAGAACTATAAAACAGAAAAGTACCTAGGATTGAAAATTAACCAAATGGCTCTAGCAGCATGTGGGGTTAAAGCTAAAAGACTGGTGATCAGGAAACCTAATTATTCTTTTTTGAATGGTCCTCACCAATTCACAAAAGGTTCCAGCCATTCCTAGCTTGTAGGTATACACCCATCCAACCATCTCCTCTTCTATTTTCCAGCATTGCTGGAGAAAGTCACAAAATCAGTTTGACTTCACCCAGGATAAATATGTATAATCTAAATTGGGCCTTTATTGTTGGTCAGCAGTTCTATTTAGCTCTCCTTATGTTCCACAATGATTCCCTTAAACCATTTCCTTCTTCAAAGCCTCAAGTCCACCTCCAGACCTTAAACTTACAAAAATTACCCATTCTATTATTTCCCTTAGGTTAAGACAATTTGAAGTCCATCCTCTTGACAACCTTCTTCTATGCCTAATATCTGAATATAATCACTCATTCTCTCCATCTTCCTCCTATCTTAAGGATAAAATGTTTTTATTTCTTGTCAGTGTTAACTTCTCCACTTCACATGTTCCCATCCCCTCTGGATTTCTTTGGGGATTTTACTTAATTAATCATCTCCTCTCATGTTTCTTCAGTATCACACTTTAAAGCTATAATTTTCTATCTGTCCACAGATCTATTTAAGTTTCCCTAATCTTAAAAAGTTTTTCTTTAATTCTTCTACCACATTAAGCTATCACCCCATCTTCTGTCTCTCTCACATCTAGATGAGTTGAAAAGCAGACAAATCTGGGGCAGCTAGGTGGTGCGGTAGATAGAGCACTAGCCCTGAAGTCAGGAGGACCTGAGTTCAAATCTGGCCTCAGACACTTAACACTTCCTAGCTGTGTGACCCTGGGCAAGTCACTTAACCCCAATTGCCTCAGCAAAAAACAAATCTGAAGTCTGTTCTGTCACCCACACTTGCAATTTGAACAGCATCTTAAACACTGCCAAAAGTGCTTAGAAGTTTAAATGCTGTTTTCTCTCTCTTGGGATATATTTTCCTTTGCCTTCAAAGGCAATGCATTCTTTCAGTTTTTCTCATACCCCCTGACTTCTTTTTGCTTAGTTATTTCTTTCTTCTTATCAACCCCTAATATTACTCTTTAAAGTCCAGTTCTCAGGCCTATTCCTATCTCTCCAAAATCTCTGCTTGGTTGATTTCATTCTCTCCCAATTCAACTACCAAAAACTACTTTAAGATGTTTCCATTGTGAATGTCTGTAATAGGAGAAATACCTATTAAGACTGGGAAGTTGAAAGGAGTAGAGACAAAACGGAAGATTAGAATTAGCAATGCAGCTGAACTATCCCCAAATTACTTTTCAAACATCTTTTAAATACTTCAAATAAAATTCTGGAGCAGTAGATCCAACAGAAGAAGAAATTTACCCAAATGAAGACAATTTAGGCAAAAGAAGTCTATGATCTGTGGTAGAGGCAATTACAGCCACACAAGTAGGGGTTTTTTGAGGTAGCTGCAACAGTGATGGTAGCAGCTTCAGAAACTCTCAATCCAGATATTGGGGTGGGAGGGGAGGTTAAGAACTGGTTAGAAAGAGATAATAGTGAACTCTATGTTGACACTGGATACAGGACCTGGTGATATTTGATAACTCAATTGCCCATCTATAGTTCTGAGTTACAGTGCTGGGTTGCAGTTCCAAGACAGAGAGAAGCTCTTGTGGTCAGTCACAAGAAAACATAGAACTTGGTTCCAGTCCTAGGGATAAGAGGAGCACTAGCACTTGTGGCTGAAAGGGAACAAAGCCCTTCCTGGATAAAAACAAGAGTACAGACAAGGAGAGCAATGATCATGCCTTTCCCTGGATCACACCACCTTGAAAGCATTGAAAACTTGGAGACCCCCAGAACTAGCCTGAAAGCAGCAGAAAAACAACAATGATGACAAAATAAAAAGAAAAAACCTCAAGCTTGGGACAATGCCCAGGTGAGGAAAGGCCATCTTTAACTCTAGAATCAAGAAAGAGGCTGGAATAATGAGCAAACATACAAACAAAAAGAAATTGACAATAAAAACTTAGTATGGAGGCAGGGAAGACAGAAATACAAATTCAGAAAAAAACAACAAAGGCTCAAGGAAAAAAAAAAAAAAACATTTAGGAGAAAGGCCCAATAAGACTTCCTGGAAGAGTTAAAGAAAGAGGTAAGTGTGGGAGAGGACACATTGGAAAATTCCTTTAAAATTAGTTGGACAATTGAAAGTTAATGACTCAATGAGACATCAAGAAACAATAATACAAAGTCAAAATCATTTTTAAAAAGTGAAATATTTCATTGGGAAAACAACCTACCTGGAAAATAGTTTTAGGAGAGAAAATTAAAAAAAATATTGGATTACCTGAAAATCTGAAGAGTTTTCACCTCACATTTCAAGAAATTATAAGAAAAAGTGCCCTGATATCTTAGGTTCAAAGAGCATAATAGAAATTGAAAGAATTTATCAATTAACTCCTGAAAGATAACCCAAAATGAAAACTCCCAGGAATATAATAGCCAACTCCAGAGCTCCCAAATCAAGGATAAAATATGGTAAGTAGCCAGGAAGTCACAATCTACAGAGTCACAATCAGAGTCATGCAAGATTTAGCAGCTTCCGCATTAAAGAAGCAAAGAATAAACTACCCAGCAAGACTGACCATCATCTTTCAGGAAAGGAGATGGATCTTCAATGAATTAAGAGGCTTTCAGTCATTCCTACTGAAAAAATAAAAACAGAATTAAACAGAAAATTTGCTCTTCAAATGCAGGACTCAAGAGAAGCATAGAAAGGTAAACTGGGGAGAAATATATATATATATGTATATATATATACATACATACACACATATGCATATATAAAATTTATCTTCTCTGTAAATAAATAGGAGGAGAAAAAGGAAGGAAAAGGGAGGGGCTAAATAGAAGGTAAAGCAGAAACACTAAGAGAAAGGGATAAGAGAAGGGAGGAGGGGTAATAGAAGAGAGGGCAGAAAGAGGACAAGAAAAGTTAGAAACAAAATATTACTAAGGAGGGACAAAGTGGAAAGAGAGGACAAAAGTATATACAGGGGAGAAAACAGGATTTCAGAGCTGGAAATCATAACTATAAATGTGAATGGAATGAACTCTCCCATAAAACAAAAGCAGATAGAAGACTGGATTAAAAGAATCCTGCAACATGTTGTTTACAAGAAACACATTTGAAACAGAGAGATACATGCAAAATAAGGGTAAAAGGCTGGAGCAGAATTTATTATGATTCAGCTGAAGCAAAAAAAAAGCAGGGGCAGCAATTCTGATCTCAGATAAAGCAAAAATAAGAAATAGATCTAATTAAAAGAAATAGGGGAAAAATACATCCTGTTAAAGGGTACCATAGATAATGGAGTTGTATCGATACTAAATGTATATGCACCAAGTGGTAGAGTAATTTAAGAGAAGATATTAAGCCAGTTACAGGAAGAAATAGACAGCAAAACTATATTAGTAGGGGACCTCAACCTCCCATCTCAGAATTAGACAAATCTAACCACAAAATAAACAAGAAAGAAACTAGGGAAGTTAATAGAATGCTAGAAAACTTAGATATGATAAATCTCTGAAGAAAACTGAATAAGAAAGGAATACATCCTTTCCCAAGCTGTACATGGCACCTACACAAAAACTGACCATGTATAATGACATAAAAACCTCACAATTAAATGCAGAAAGGTAGAAATAGTAAATCTTCCTTTTAAGACCATGATGCAATAAAAAGTTATATTCAATAAAGGGCTAGGAAAAATACACTAAAAGCCTATTGGAAATTAAATAATCTAATTCTAAAGAATAAGGGGGTCAAACAACAAATCATAGAAACAATCAACAATTTCATCCAAGAAAATGACAATAATGAAACAACATACCAAAACCTATAGGATGCAGCCAAAGCAATTCTTAGGAATAATTTTATATAATATAAATACTTATATGAATAAAATAGAGAAAGAGAAAATCAATGAATTGGACATACAACTAAAATAGAAAAAGAACAAATTAAAAACCCCTAATTAAATACTAAATTAGAAATGGTGAAATTCAAAGGAGAGATTAATAAAATTGAAAATAAGAAAACTATTGAAATAATTAGTACAATTAAGAGTTGATTTTATGAAAAAAGCAACAAAATAGATAAAACCTCTGGTTAATTTGATTAGAAAAGTGAAAGGAAAGGAAAAAAATTATCTGCATCAAAAAATAAAAAGGATGAATTTACCAACAATGAAAAATAAATTAAAGCAATAATTAGGATCTATTTTGCCTAACTGTATGCCAGCAAATCTGACAGTCTAAATGAAATGGATGAATATTTACAAAAATATAAATTGTTCAGATTAACAGAAGGAATAAAAAACTTAAATAGTCCCATCTAAAAAAAAGAAAGAAAGAAATTGAACAAGCCATCAATCAATTCCCTATGAAAAAAATCCTCAGGGGCAGATGGATTTACAACCAAATTCTACCAATTCACTATTTCACAAAACTTGCTAGAAAAACTGGAAAACAATAAGTCAAAAATTTAGCATAGACCTACTTCTCACACCCCATACCATAATAAAGTCAAAATAGGTATATGATTTGAGTATAAATAAGTAAATTAAGAGAGCAAGGGATAGTTTACCTGTCAGATCTTTGAAGAAGGGAGGAATTTATGGCCAAAGTAAAACTAGTGAACATTATGAAATGCAAACTGGACAACTTTGATTACATTAAATTAAAAAGTTTTTCACGAACAAAACTAACAAAACAAGATTAAAAGGGAAGTACAAAGCTGGGGAAAAAATTTTATAGCCAGTGTTTCTGATAGAGGCCTTATTTCTAAACTATATAAAGAACTGTGTGAAATTTATAAGAATACGAGTTATTCCCCAAGTGATAAATGATGAAAATATATGAACAATTTTCAGATGATGAAATTAAAACCTCATATTTCTCAGATCAGTTAAGATGACAAGAAAAAATGATAAATGTTGGAGGGGATATGGGAAAACCGGGACACTTATGCATTGTTGGTTGAGTTGTGAAATGATCCAATTATTCTGGAAAGGAATTTGGAACTATGCCTAAAAGGCTATCAAACTGAGCATGCCCTTTAATACAGCACTATTGGGTCTGTATCCCAATCATAAAGAAGGGAAAAGGACTTATATGTACAAAAATGTTTGTAGCAGCTCTTTTTGTGGTGGCAAAGAATTAGAAAATGAGCAGATGCCTATCAATCGGGGAATGACTGAATAAATTACGGTATATGGAATTAATGGAATATTTTTGTTCTATAAAAAATGAACAGGTTGACTTTAGAAAGGCCTGGAAAAATTTATATGAGCTGATGCTGAGTGAAACAAGTAGAACCAGAAATACACACACACACACACACACACACACACACAGTAATAGCAAGATTGTGCAATGATCAACTATGAAAGATTTGTTTCTTCTCAGTGGTCCAATGATCCAAGACAATTCCAATAAACTCTAGATAGAAAATGCCATCTGCATCCAAAGAGAGAACTATGGAGTTTGAATATGTCAAGACATGTTATATTCACTTCTTTTTTTTCTTTTTCTTCTTTCTGCTTTTTATTCCTCTCCCATGATTTTTCCCTTTTGTGCTAATTTTTCTCTCCCAACATGATTCATAAAAAATGTGTATTTTTTAAAAAAATAATATACATGTATAACCAGAAAAAAACAATAAAAAAGGGGGGAAAAAGAAACCAGAATCCAACAATATGTTGTTTATAAGAGACACACTTTAAACAGAAAGAGACAAACAGTTCCAACAGAGTTAAAACAATAAGCTAGAATAAAATTTATATGGGTTCAAATGAAGGAAAAAAACGCAGGGGTACCAATTATAATGTCAAAGAAAAAGCAAAAATAGATCTAATAAAGGGATTTGAACAGGAAAACTACATTTTTGATAAATGATACCATAGAAAACAAAATAGTATAAAAGATTTTTTCTGCAAATTTCTAATATGAAATTCTCTAATATTCATTCATTTTAAAAAAAGCATTCTCCATTTGATAAATGGTCAAAGGATATGAACAGGCAATTTTGAGTAAAAATCAAAATTATCTTTTAACAGTCATAAAAATGCTCTAAATCATACTTTACTAAAGAAATGCAAATTAAAACAACTTTGAAATACCAGCTCACAACTATCAAAAATACCAAATATTGAAGGAGATTTAGGAAAATGTCTACACTAATGACCTATTGTAGAATTATGAACTAGTCCAACCATTCTGGAGAACAATTTGAAACTATGCCCAAAAAACTGTGCGTACCCATTGACTTCATATCAATACTAAGCTTGTAACCTAAAGAGATAAAAGAAAAGAGAAAATGATCTCTGTCAGTTGGGGAATGGCTGAACAAGTTATGATAAAACACTACTGTGTTATAGGAAATGACCAAGGGTATGACTTCAGAAAAACCTGGAAATACCTATTTGAACTAATGCAAAGTAAAGATATCAAAATGAGATTATTGTATACAGTAAAAATAATATTGTATGATGATCAATTGTGAATGATTTAGCTAATCTCAGCAAAATAAATATCCAAGACAATTAAGAAGGACTCATGATAAAAATTGCTATCCACTTTTAGAGGAAGAATTAATGAACTCTGAGTCCGAATTAAAGCATAATTTTCTTTCTTTATTTTTCTTGCTTTTATATAACATGAATACTAAGGAAATGTTTTCTTGATTTCATGTGTACAATTATATCATATTGCTTTCATGCTTAGTGAGTGAGGAAGAGATAATTTGGGACTCAAATTTTTTTTGTTAAACATTTTTTTTATTTAAAGCTTTTTATTTGCATAACATATGTATGGGTAGTTCCTCAACATTGATCCTTACAAAGCTTTCCATTACAAATTTTCCCCCCTAACCCCCTCCCCTCCCCTACATGGCAGGAAGTCCACTACATGTTAATTATATTAAAATACTTGACAAGTCGAATATACGTATACATATTTCCATACTTATCTTGCTGTGCAAGAACAATCGTATCTACATGAACAAAAAATATCTGAGAAAGGAAACCCAATGCAAACAAACATTGATAGAGATCATGTAAATGATATGTTGTGGTCCACATTTCATATCCTCTCTTTGGGTGCATATGGCTTTCTTCACTGAACAATTGGAAACTGGTTTGAAACATTTCATTGTTGAAGAGAGCCATGTCCATCAGAATTGATCATCATATAATATTGTTGTTGCCATGTATAATGATCTCCTGGTTCTGCTTGTTTTGCTCAGCATCAGTTCATGCAAGTCTCTCCAGGCCTTTCTGAAATCATCTTGCTGGTCATTTCTTACCGAACAATAATATTCCATAACATTCATATACCATAATTTATTCAGCCACTCTCCAATTGATGGGCATCCATTCAGTTTCCAGTTTCTAGCTACTACAAAAAGGGCTGCCACAAACATTCTTGCACATGTGGGTCCCTTTCCCACCTTTAAGATCTCTTTGGGATATAAGCCCAACAGAAACACTGCTGGGTCAAAGGGTATGCACAGTTTGATAACTTTTTGACCATAGCTCCAAATTGCTCTCCAGAATGGTTGGATCCGTTTACAATTCCACCAACAATGTATTAGTGTCCTGGTTTTCTCACATCCCCTCCAACATTCATCATTATCTTTTCCTGTCATTTTAGCCAATCTGACAGGTGTGTAGTGGTACCTCAGAGTTGTCTTAATTTGCATTTCTCTGATCAATAGTGATTTGGAGCACTTTTTCATATGACTAGAAATGGTTTTAGTTTCATCCTCTGAAAATTGTCTGTTCATATCTTTGACCATTTATTTAAGTTAAACATTTTAAAAATATTATAATTTGCTTTAAAAAATTAATACCTTATGTTTACTGAATAAGCTTCCCATTATATTGTTAAGTAAACATACTTTCAAAACATGTCATTTGTTGTGCATTACTGGGAGAATGGCCATATATGTGACATCACAGATTCATTTTGATGTTTATGACTATGGAAAAAATAGCTCCATGGCTAATGATCACTAGATCAAAGAAATCTCAACTTAAACTCAAACAAATAGATTTAAATGCTAATTCTATCCCTTAATATAGTTGTATAAACTTGATAAGCCTCTTTTTCTTAAGTTCAGCTTCTTCTTCTGTAAAACAAAAGGATTGTTATAATGAATCAGCTTTAATAATCCTTCTACCTCAGTGTGATATTAGTTTTAGTAACCCTCAATTAGGAATACTGTGTATTATTTAAATAATAGACCAGAAGAATAATGAGATTCTTACAACAGGAAAGAAAAAATGATTTGTTATCAATATTACCTGAGTTTGTTTTACTTCCCAAAAGGCCTAGCTATAGTTTTTTACATAGTTATACCATTACATTTATATATTGCCTTAAGTATATTATATATTCAATATATTGCTCATAGTCACCTTATTTATTTAAATTAGTATTTTACAAATGTCACAAGAAATCAGAAATCTATAGGATACCAATCATAGTCTTTTTATTCAAACTTCCTATTGTGATATAGAACATTAAAAAATGTGGGCTATATTAACAGAACCAGACTGCCCAGAATAGAATTGTTCTATATGATTTAGAATCAAAATACATATGAAGTATTAAGTTCAGTTCTGGATAACCCATTTTAGGAAGAATATTGATAAGCTATCTAGAGAAAGAAATGTCTAGAAAATGTCTAGAGAAGAATCAGAGTCAAGAAAAACTTTCATATCATTTCATATCAGAAATAAAGAAATTGGGTATGTTTAGGCTAAAGTAGAAAAGTGTTGGGGGAAGGGGTCCACTATAGGGGGAATTTTAAGGTCCATCATGCAGAAAAAGTACTAGACATGCTAGTTTTTAGGCAGATATGTTGTTTGACTTGTAATTCAGAATGATATCATTAAACATCAATCATCATGTAACATAGTGTCTAAATGGGGCAAAATGTGATTCATTATGTTACCTTTTTGTATCATGGGACTTGTACCATCAGCAATTAACTGCAAGCAGTCTTGTATTCCTAAAAAGCAAAAATGTTATGTCAGTAGAAATAATAAGAAAATAATACATATTATTTTTTCCTGAAAAATAAGGCTAATAGCATATTCATTACTTCTTAGATAGATTATTGCAATATGAATTGCTTTTCTTGCCACAAGTTTTTCCTCAGTCATCTTTCAAACACCAAAGTGATTTTTATAAAAATCAAAATCTGACAATGTCACCTCCCTTCCCCCTATATCTCAGAAAACTTCACTGACTCTCTATTATTTCTATTCAATCAAATATTATCCTCCTCTGTTTGACACTTAAAATTCTTTACAATCTGGTCCCTTATTCCCTTTCCAGACTTCTTACATAATATTCCTTTCAAGATATTTTATGGTCTATTCATACTAGCCTACTTTCTGTTCCTTACACATGAACGTCGTCATCTCCATAATTTTGTGTTTTCTGTTCCTTTTGCCTGAAATGTTTTTTTTTTTTCCTTCACTTTTACCTCTTGGAATCTGTTTTACATCAAGAGTCAGCTCAAGGACAACTTTCTACCAGGAGGCCTTTTATAGTCTTCCCCACTGTTTCAGTCTTCACCTCTAAAGTTACTTTGTAATTATAATATATGTGTGCATATAAATATACCTATTTATAACATTTGGGCATATATACAGATAAATAGATATTGATGTTACTTCATTTTGTCTTTGTATCTCCCAAAGCATAGCATAGTGGGACACACCAAAATTTATTAAATTCTTATTGACTGATAATCATTCAAACCAACATGTCAGCATAATATCTAAGAAGAATCCATGACTGCTGTTGATATAGTTATCAGTTGTGTCACTATAAGTATAAAGAACAATTTTTCAATATAATATATACTTATATTCATATGGTCCTAGAGAAGCTCCAGAAATTGAAGGAAGTCATACAATTCTTTAGTTTTTAATCTAATTTGATTCAAAATGTTGTGTTTAAAGTACATTGAGATTTAGAAAAACTATAACATCCATTTCAATTATATTTAACGTGTAGAATAATTAGCTGGAAAATTTAACAGTGAATAATGAGTTCACTTAATATTATCAAACCAAAAATAAAATCAAGACTTTTTCCAAATAAAATATGAGTTCTTAATAATATTGCATAATCAAGTAATTATATTTTTGAAAATAATCCCCAGCTGTCTCAGTAAAGAAAAAAATTCAGAATAAAATTTCAATTTTTTGAAGATCTAGAGTAGTATGTACTAATGTAATGAAAAACATATTAAACATGTTTGCTACTCTTGCAACACAATTATTTGATTCTAAATTAAAAAAAAAACCTTTCAGAAATTAATTCCACATTAGTACAAGAGATTATTGTTAGTGGATAGAAAATCCTATGTAAATATTAAAAGTGTTATTTTTAACATAGGTTAAAATGAAGAAATATATTAATTAAAGGTGAAAATATAGCATTGATGATATTTTAGATTATAGTATAACTGGATTTACTGCTGGAATACTTTAGTGACTTATTAGAAAGTCAAACATTTTGATCTCTGGTTTATTATTACTTCAGCAAACCAAGAGTAGCTAAGTCTAATGAATAGAAAGTATGTGACTGACCAATGCTATCAATGGTAGAGTAAGGCATTTATTTCCAGGGGAAAAATATGGATGTTTGCACCTTGATTTTAATCCACATAACAGTGAATTAAAAAAAAAAAGCAATTTCAACTAGTTAACCAATAATCAATATAAGTGCTTACTACAGATTATATATTATACTATTTTCTAGAGAACCAGCATCTAAATATCTTAAACAGCTTAATTTTCTCTTTCACATTTCAAAGGATGTATGTAATATACAACATTATTCTTCACCCATCTCTCTACCACTGCTCTACCACCACTGAAGGCAAGATACACTATTGTGTCATTTTGGTCACCTTTCTGGTGTACTCAAAAAAGTTAAATTTACTCATCCCCATAATTTTCCAAGACATATAATTCTCATTCACAAATTAAAACCAGAAAAAAGGTCCACCCCCCTCAAAATAAAACAAAATAGGGGCTTACAGATGGGAGGGGACAAGGTGTTTATTAGTGGAGAAAAACTGGTACAAAATTTCCCCAATTAGATAAGTAGAGGATTATATGTAATCTTTTTTTCTCCTTTCTTCAGCTTTTGGTTGAGAAGAGTCCAGAGCAATTTTAAGGCAAAGAGCACCACTAGAATAAGTGCCTCCCTTCCCCAAGGTGAGTAAAGTACAACTTTATTATAAAATTCAAAGTTAAGAAATAAGCTAGGGATATGAGTAAACAACAATAACAACAAAAGACCTTGACAATTAAAAACTATAATATTGGCAGGAAAGACCAAAACATAAACTCAAAAGAAAAAAAAGAACATAAAAACAGCTACAATCAGCACCTCAAAGAAAAATGCTATTTGGACAGCAAAACAAGAACTTGTGAAGAGTTAAAGATATAGATGAGTGATAGAGGAAAAATTGGAAAAAGAAATGAGAGTGATGCAAGAAAATTACAAAAAGAGAATGTGTGTGTGTGTGTGCAAGTGCACACGATCTGTATTTGGACTCCATAGTTATTTCTTTGTATGTGGATAACATTTTACATCATGAGTGAAAACATTTGTTTTATTCCAAAAATTCCAACAAACAGATTTTAATTTATTTGTGTCACAATCATTTTCTCCTCAATGCAGGTGACCTCTCCCCACCTACCCCTACAGCAATAAAAACCAAGGGATTTCTCCCAGAAATGTTGTCTCTCCAGGGCTTCTCAGAATATTGTAATTTCTAGTGGTGAAGGGACTAGCTAGGCTGAGACTGGGCAGAACCAAAGTTGTGTGTTGGAAGGCGGGGAGTGGAGCAGGAAGATTTTTGTAGACAGGGCTAAGGAAGACAAAAAAAGCGGGATATCGAGGGTAATGGTCATAGTCAGAGAGTTAAAATTCTGCAGACTGGCCACAGCTTGGGAATATTCCTGTGGGCTGCCAAGTCAGGATAAGAGATTCCCTAAGAGAGGATCTGGGGAGAAATACCTCTACTTTAGGGCTCTCTTAGCTTTGATTCCTCCTTAAAAGGAGAATAAGTCAAATGGAAAAGGAGATACAACAAGTCACTGAAAAGACAGACTTCTGATAAGGGACAGAATAAAAAGAGAAAGAAAAAAAAAAGAAACAGAAGAAAATAGGGTGGAGGGAAATACATTTAGCAATAATAGTTGTGAACGTATAGAGGATGAACCCACCTATAAAAATGGAAGAAGATAGCAGAATGGATTAGAAATTTTGGTCCAACAATATATTGTTAAGAAGAAACACAATTGAACCAGAGAGACAACCATAATTAAAATATGGTCTAAGAGCAAAATTTATGATGTTTTAGCTAAAGCAAAAAAGGAAGAGTTAGCAGCAAAAATAAGCATAAATACATAGAGAAATGTGGAATGTATTATAATGCATTTTATGTGTTCAGAACTAATTTCAAGACTTGATTCACAGAGTATTTCCTAATGGTTCAATGTCAAACTGGCAGGAGTACTCCACTGAAGTATTTTGTGGATCTGTGTTTGGACTTCTGCTGTTTATTTTTCTTAACTAATTGTTTGTTTAAAGGTACTGATGGCATATACATCAGATTTATAGATGTCACTCAACTGAATAAGTTCCTTGAGATTAAGAACAGCCATTTATCTTTTTGAAATCTCCAGAGTTCAGTATAATGCCTGGCATATATTGGATGTTTAATAAATGTTTAGTGACTATCTGTGTAATGATGGCCAAGGTTCAAAATATTTTGACAGGCAAAAATATTGAGCTGAATCAGATCAGATGAGATTTGATAGAGATAAATGTAGTCTTACTCTTGGATACAAAAAAAATAATATATTTGCAAGTGCAAGATAGGATAGGCATAGCTAGAGAAATTTTGTTGAAAAAAGATCTGCTGTTTGAGTGAATTGGAAATTTGAATGCATTAACAGCTTAAAAAAATGTGGCAGCCCCAAAAGCTGATGAGATTCTGAGCCATTTTACAAAAGGCATAGCTTCCAGAAGTAAGGAGTGGATAGTTGTTCTTTAACCTATTTGTGTCAGGCTTCTTGGGTATTTAGTTCAGAGCATCATAGATAAGAACAATAATAAGTTGGAGAGCTTCCAGAAAAAGGAAGCCAGAATGGTGAAGGAACTCAAGCTTATTCCATGTAAAAATCACCTGAAGGAATCAGGTTTGAGAAAACTTAGGGGACAACATGATAGCAGAGATGGGAGAAGGGCAAAAAAGAGAGGAGAAAAATACTGGGCAAAGAACAGTTATAAAGAAAAGAAACTTCCTAATCTTTAAGGGAGATTAAAAAAAAAAAAAAACTAAAAGGATAAAGAAAAAAAAAAACACTAGAATTTAAGTAGATGCCCTAAATAGACTCTTAAGACATCTAAAGAATTACTGAACAAGTTGTAGTCTATGAGTTTAAATGAATATTATTGCAAATGAATATATGATGGAATGATTTCAGAGAATCTAGGATATTAAGGTCCAACTCAGAGTGAAATGAACAGAACAAGGAGAACAGTTTATACAAGGCGAATAACACTGTCAAGAAAAACAATTTTAAGAACTCTATTCAATGTACAATATATGAAGGATCCATTATGAAGCATGTTACCTATTTTTGATAGAGGGGTAATATACTGCAGGTACAGAAATAAATATATGCATATATATACACACACACATATATATACATATATATATATATATATATTTGTACATGGTCACTGTATGGATTCATTTGTTAAACTGTTTATTTGGTATAAATTTGTTTTTTTTTCTTATTTCTTTCTCTCCGTTTTTAAATAAGGGAGTCAAGGGTGGGAGTGCTGGCAATAGTGATGATAAAAAATAGGGTCTCCTTTAACATTTTTTAAATGCACATAAACAAAGTGAATGAAACAAGCAGAACAGTTTTGAAAATGACATATAAAATTTATTACACACACATATATATACATATATATATGTAATACAATTACATGTTGTATTCATTAGTCTAACCCAGAGCTTCTAAAATTTTTTTCCACTAGCTATCCCTTTTTGCACAAGAAATTTTTTTTGTGACATGGGTATATACATAATAGGTACACAAATCAAATATTTACTGATAACAAATTATAATTTTGTGTCCCCCTCCATTCAATTACATAGCCCCACATGGGGTCATGACTCACAGTTTAAAAAGCTTTTGTTTAAGGCACATGAAGAAAAGAATCTCTTCTAGCACATTCTGGTGAAGCAGATAGCTTATTCTTTCTGATACCAGCTTCTTAATCAAATAGTCATTTCACTTTAATAATCTTTGTTTCTCTCCTGGTACCTAATCTAAGTGTTTTGCATGTAGTAGATATGCAAAATAAATAAATAAAAGGATTATTCAATTATCGCTTAATTCCAGCAAAATAGAGATACTTATAAAAAAAAGAAAAAAAGAAAAAAAAAGAAAAATTCCTTCAAGGCAAATAATGAAGTTGGGAATTATTTTAAAAGGGTAGACATTTTCCAATTAGTATTCAGAATCTAAATGATTCCCAAATATTACAAATAATAAAACTTTATAGATACTTTTTGATTTATAAAATATTTGATTTGATCTCATTTAATTTAGTATAAATATTAAATCTTAAGAAGGAAGGGAAAAGAAGAGTTTTTATGGACCTTATAAAACTCTTATCATCATTGAATTTCATCAAAATACACCTTTTCTCTGTCTATACATCAGATATCCTAAATATTCATGTATCACAACTATACTACAAAATCACTGAATTAAAAGAAATGACATATTTTTCAAAGGTGCAGGAGGTGTAAATGCAATTGAGTAGGAATGATGCACTTTTTTTCCCACAAATTGTATGGATTACTTGCTAATTTAGTGTCACTTCTGCCATCTAAAATCCTCTCTTCTACCCTACATTCATTCAACTCTTACTCAACCTTCAAGGCACAACTCTGATCCTGACTATTTCCTAAAAGCATAATTCAATCAATAAGCACCCACTATGAAAGCACGATAGTAGGCACTGAGGTTTCAAATATATAGGATGTGTTCATCTCTACTCTTAAGGAACTTATATTCTATTTGGGAAAACAGTATGTACATAGATAAGTATGTACAGAATATATATAAACAGCATAAATAAAATATGTATAATACCTTCTTCTAGCTAATAAGTTGCATCTTGGCAGGGCTGGTTCAATATTAGGAAAACTATCAGCATAATCAATTGTATTAATAGCCAAACTAACAAAAACAATATGATTATCTCCATAGATGCAGAAAAAGCATTTGATAAAATCCAACACCCATTCCTATTAAAAACACTAGAGAGTATAGGAATAAATGGGCTTTTCCTTAAAACCATCAGCAAGCATCATATGTAATGGAGACAAACTAGAACCATTCCCAATAAGATCAGGAGTGAAACAAGGCTGCCCACTGTCACCTTTACTATTTAATATTGTATTAGAAATGTTAGCTTTGGCAATAAGAGAAGAAAAAGAGATAAAAGGAATTAAAGTAGGTAATGAGGAAACAAAATTATCACTCTTTGCAGATGACATGATGGTATACTTAGAGAACCCTAGAGATTCAACTAAAAAACTACTAGAAACAATTCACAACTTTAGCAAAGTTGCAGGATTCAAAATAAATCCACATAAATCATCAGCATTTTTATATATTACCAACGAAGCTCAGCAACAAGAGATATAAGAAGAAATTCCATTCAAAATAACGGAGGATAGTATAAAATATTGGGGAATCAATCTGCCAAGGAAAAGTCAGGAACTATATGAACTAAACTTTAAGTTGCATCTTGAGGGAAAATAATGATTTTTTTAAGGCAGAGAAAAAAGAGAGAATGCATTTCTGGCATAAGAAATAATCTGTGCAAAGGCAAAAACCAAGAAGAGATGGAATATCAGGTGAGAGGAACAGAAAGAAGGGTAGTTTGTGGAATACAGAATGGAGGAAGGGGAGTCATTTATAATCTGGACCCATGTTGTAAACAGCTTACAAGTCCAAGAAAGAATTCACATCTTATTCTAGAGGCAATAGGAAGTCACATAAATTTATTGATTAGAGGAATTATATTATCATATCTGCACCTAAAATAAATTATATTAGCATTTCTGAGGATGATAAAATTAAAGAGGGGAGAGAAATTAATTAGGAGACTACTGAACTAAACTGGCTGAAAGGAGATAAAGGTCTGAAGTAAGGGACTAGCTATATGCATGGAAAACAGGGATAAGATGTAAATATAGAAATCTTGGCAACTGGTTAAATATAGAAATTAGATAAGGGAAAGTAAGAAGTTCAATGTTAAAATCTCAGTTATGAACTTAATAAGACTGAAAAAGAATGGTGATGCCTTTAAATAGAAAAGATTGGAAAGGCTTGGGAGGAGAGGTAATGCTGAATTTGTTTGTGCCATGCTGAATTTGAAATGTCTCTGGGTCATCCAGCTCAAAATTTCCAAAAAGTAGTTGTTGATAAAAGACTAAAGCTCAGAGAAGAGACTGGAGCTAGATAGGTAGATCTGAATGTCAAATGCACAGAGATGGGAATTAAATTCATGGGGACAGTCAAATCACTAGGAGTTCAGAGAAAGAAAAAAAATCCCAAGACAGAACTTTGAATACCTAAGGTTAGAAGGTATAGTATGTATAATGAGTTTCTCTTCTCTGAGAAGAGACAGTCAGAGAGGTAAGAGGAGAATCAAGTGAAAGAAGTATCAGAAAAGTATCAGGGAGAGAATATCTAGGAAGCAAGAGTGGTATTTACTATATACAGATCACTACGTGGAGTATTGAGTAAAGTAGAAAAGTTAGACAAAACATAGCAGTTGCTCTCATTGAACATAAAATCCAGTGTGGATATATGATTGATTAGAAGAAAATTACAATATACAAAATAACACTAAATAAATGTCAGAGATACAAAGTGTTATGTGAAAACTCAGTGAAAATTTTCATTATTGATAAACTGCTGAGTGAACTTTTTTAGAGCAAGAGAAATTGGATGTCAGTTCTGTTTGTTCTCTAATCTTTCTGAATTAGTATTTCCAGAAATACTTGATACAATTAAATTCCATTACAACAATGTGAAAAGGAATATTAGTAGAGCTCCTTACAAATAGGATTTGATCTAGAAAAGATACAGTTGACAAATATCAACAATAGCAACCACATCTGGAAAATTATTACATATTCTGCAAAAATGTAGAGATTTCTGAAAAATTAGCCTTTTACTTGTATCTTGACCTCGATATGAGTTCAAAAAAATCTTGTTGCTTCTAACCAAATGAATGGCACACTGATGTACAACATCTCATTTGACTGAGTTGACTTACAGAAAATGTTTAATTTGTTTCTTGGCTGTTTATGTTTCTAAAATATCAAGCTTAACAATAACAAAGTTCAAAAAAAATATGAAGATCAGATGTGGGAGAGCATTTTAGGCACAGGGGAGACAGAGAAAATGCCCAGAACTGAGAAATAAGAATCTTTTTCATGGAAGAGCCACACCACTATCACTGATTTAAAAAGTACTTGTTGAAGGGTATAAGGAATAAGAAGAATTTAAAGAGTGGGGCAGCTAGATAGTGTAGTGGTTAGAGCACCAGCCCTGAAGTTAGGAGGATCTGAGTTCTAATTCAGCCTCACACACTTAATGTTACTGTGTGTCCCTGAGCAAGTCTCTTACTCCCAATTGTTTTACCCAAAAAAAGGACTTGAAACGGCAAGATGCCAGTTTAAGTCCTCTGACCAAATTCAGTACTCTTACACAAGAATAACTCAAAAATCAATCATATAGGAAGAATGAAAAATAATGGATGGACAACTTGGATTGTGTATTGGTCCCCATCCAAAAATGTAATAAAAATAACATTTTGATTTATTGAATAAATTCCTTTTGGAACATTTATGGGAAAATAAGGATAAGAATCATCCAGCATGAGAAAAGTGTGATGGGACTGTGATCTAATTTAAATTTACTTACACTGATGAAGTCATTCACTGCATTATCATTTGTGGGGATAAAATGAGAAAAAATGATTTATGACAAATTGTGGGAAGCAGTCAGAAATGTACTTTGCTGATTTCATCACCTAATCTAAGATGTAGTAGATGAAAAGAAACCAGAGTAAATTCCTGGACCCTAAAACTATTTCATCACCCAAAGTTGATATTAATCATTAAGTTTGACAAGCTTTGAAAAGCCTTCTTACATCCTGCATAGGAATGTAGAAAACAGTATACTTCTATATTGCTATTTGTGAAATCAGCAATAACTGACCCAGTACCCAAAAATGGGGAATCAGCAGTCACCCAGCATTCATTTCTTTTCTGAGATCTGTGAACATTTTTAAAAAATCAATACATTTCACTTACAATTGTTTTTCTGTATTCCTTTGTATTTTACTTTACTTTATGCAATTGAAAGCATTATTTTGAGAAACCCAGGTTTCACCAGATAAGATTAAGAACCACTGTCTCAAACTTTATTGTATTATTTCTCAAATAAGGGATTATTCCTTGGAATTATTATTCTAACTGTTTCTTCTTCAAAGTCTAGTGCTCCCCTTATTAGGGAGAGTCTCATATTTATGCATCCCTGTCCTCCTAAATGGGGCATGGCTGGGTTTGAGGCTGTGACCAAACACATATAAGGAGAATGTTAAGCCTGGGGAAGGAAGGAGTGAGGTAACATATAGTTGTTGTTGTTTAGTCATGTCCATGACCCTCACTTGTGTTTATACATAATGTATGTTTGTATGCATATACACTCTTCATGTAGACACTTCATCAGACAACTGTGATGATTGGTTTTTCACTCTGCCCAAAGGGCTATAAAATTGTGCATATCCTTCGATCCACCAATACCACTTAGTTTTATATCCCAAAGACAAAAAAAAAGGAGTGGGTGGAAGGACATATTTGTATAAAAATATTTATAGTAGCTCTTTTTTTGTGATGGCTCAGAATTAAAAATCAAAAGGATGTCCATGATTGGGAAAAGGCTAAACAGATGTATTATATGATCGCAATTGAATATAATTGTGCTATATGAAATGACAAGCAGGATGATTTCAGAAAAACCTGGAAAGACTTTCATGAACTGATGCAAAGTGAAATAAGCAGAATCAGGAGAATGTTGTATACAGTAATGGCAATATTGTTCAATAAAGAACTGCGAATGACTTAGTTATTCTCAGCAATACAATGATCCAAGAAAATCCCAAAGGACTATTATACACCTCCAGAAAAAGAACTGATATTGGTTGAATACAGATTGGAACATGCTATTTTTTGCTTTCTTTCCTTCATTATTTTTCTTTTACTCAAGCTTTCTTGTATAAAATTACTATTATAGAAATGACATATAACTGCACATGTATAACCTATATTTGATTGCTTACCATCTCACAAAGGAAGAAGGGGAGGGAGTAAGGAAAGTAAAGTGACGGAATTTGGAATTCAAAACTTTAAAGAAAAACAAGTATTTAAAATTGTTTTGCCATGTAATTGGGGGAAAATATTAATTTTTTTTAATATGGTTGCTATGTCACAGCTGTCAATTGCATATTCCACCCTGACAAATAAAACAGATGTTTTTCTTTGCAAACATTGGAGACCAAATTTTCTGATGCAGGGAAAAACTCCTTCAGGGACAAATTTTGGCCAGAGGGCACAGTGTCAGTAACCCAGCTGGTTCTCTGATAATAGCTTTTGTAGGGATTGATGGAAAAGAGGTTCATGATTGTTTTCCATATAGACAAGAATGTAGGACCCCTTACTACTCCTAAAACTCTATGCTACACTGACCCATTAAATTTATCAGGCTAAGCATCTTTACAATCTCTTCTCACTGTAGCTTCACAGGTCACAACAGATTTAGAACTCTAAAGGAGAAAAATTCGAACAGTTTCCCCAAAAATAAGTATGGAAAGAGAAGCTAGCTATAAAAATAGATAATGTACTTCTTGGATATCTAAGAATAAAGAGACTTAGGCAAGTGGGATTGGAGGGTTGGATAGTAAAGTTCTCACCTAGAAAAAGTGGTACTTTTTTTTTTTTTTGCCTTTGCTACTACTGAAAGCAGTTTGTACTAGTAAACCATTACTAATAGTCAAACTCTAGATATATTTATGAATTTGAGCATGAAATTAATTTGAGCTACTTTTGGCTATTTGGCACCTCTTTTATGCTGGATTTCCCCACATTTCTGTTTGTTATATTTTAATCAGAAACAATCTTGTGAAATATTTTGAACCCAGCTAAGTCTTTAATTTGAAAAGTTAGAAAAATAATTAAGAAAAAATATTGGCACTGAAGAATGAAATAGAAGCTAACTTCCAATTTGTCGAAATTCTCACTAAAGAAATATCTGAAAGTAGTTGTTTCTGTGGCCATTGTATTGAGAGTTTCAGGGAGCTATCCTCCCTGGGTCATCTCCACAGCCAAAAGACCTAGACAAAATTCCTGGCTGGAACTCTACACCTTCATGGCAGTGCTCTTATGCTTTTTAATCACATTTATTAAATATAAACTTTTAACATTTCATAAAATATTTTCTGATTAAATTCAAAGTGAGAAAATGAGAAGAAATTCAGAAGGAATATGTGGAAAAATCTCAAAATCACTTGATCCGATATCACTTTAAAGTTCCTATTAAATAAATCACAAAACATGTATTTACTGTGTACTATGTGCAAGGGACTATAGTAGCTACTGTGGAAAAATCAGGTTTTATTCTTCTTTTCTCCTTCCTTCTTCCCGGAGCTTCTGTTCCTATTAGTAAATAAACCATACACATACAAATGTAACCAAGAGTGAAAAGTAGAATGTCATAAATCCCAAATGAATATGACTTATAAAAATGATAAATATTGCCCTAGGAATTCAGAGAAGGGAAGATTTATAAAGATCTGGGTTGGTCAGGAAATACTTCACAAAGAAGATATATCTTAAATTCGGATTTGAAAGATGAATTGGATTTTATGAGCATATCTTTTAAAAGGGAATAGTTGGGGCTTTAATAAAAATATGATGGCAAGCATTATATTTTAAATCACACTTTATCAATTCTAAAACATAAATTCCTGAATTATTATTAATTATATATTTTTGATCATATGCAAATGAGCTCTGGATAGCTAAATGCAAAACAGTACAAATAATCAAAGGCAACTGGTGATCTCAGATATGGCATTTTATCTCTCTGGGTCTCAATTTTTCTTTTACATTAAAATACACTAAATAGGGAGGATTCTAAAGTCTTCTCTAACACCTTGTGATGCTATAAACTATTCTAGGAAATATGTTCATGGTAGAAAAAGATTAACTAGCAGAACAATAAAAATTAAACCTCTGATTATATTGGATTAGAAAACTCCCAGATGAGGGAACTCTATTTAGACTGTAGGTAGGTACCTTCACTGTAAATAATAGTCTTAGAAAACTGCTTAAAATATATAGATAGATAGATAGATAGATATATTTTTTTTTGCATATTTACACAGCCAGTATGTATCAAAGGCAGGAAAACTTATGTTTTCCTGATTCAGAGGCCAAATCTCTATCCATTCTGACACTTCACATCTTTAATATAAGGAAATGTTTAAAAATTAAGGATTTCATGCAGAATTACTAAAAAAAATTAATATCACATTCAGTTTTCATATGGAGTATCTGTTAAAAAGAATGTCTAGAGAGAATCAATAAGATTAAAGCAGTACACCTGTTTGGATATAAGTATTACAAAATGGCACCTGGCAGAGAATGTATTTAGTCAACTTTCTGTCCTAAATAGGCATATTCTAATAATAGAGAGAAGAAAGCATTTGAATGAAAGAATGGGAAAAAAAGAAAAAAGAACATTTATTAAGGCTTACTATGTACAAAGCATTGTGTGTAACATTGAGCATACAAATACAAAAGCAAAGACAGTCCTTAATTTGATTATAGTTTCAGAATTGAAAATGGGATAAGAAAGGGTGGGGTTTTATTAGGTGAGCCATGGGCAATACTTCTGACAAAGTGGCCTTTATTTTATTTGAAGATTAAATAAATTGCTTCCTTTATCTCAATCACAGGTGAATTATTCTTCCAATGAAATCTGTTGTTTAGGAACATTAAAATACTGACCAGCTTAATGAGTTCACTATAAGGAGAAAGAATAATAAAAAAGGTATTTTCCCTTCCCTTCCTCCACTTCCCCAAATGATTGCAGGGCCCATGAAGGCTGACTTAAATTTCTTCTTCACTAGAATTGAATCAATATCTGTAAAGGGCTTCCTTGTTTTAGCAGCATAACAGATCAGGTTTTATTTGCAAGGAGCAAACATGCAGATCAGAGATCCAGGAAGGAAAATGAATTCACCTAACTCACCCCACTTTTGCACTATGATATTTGCCCCAGTTGGGACGTTTCTGAAAGATTGCTTTCCCTCAACTTACTAGTTTCCCCTGTGTCCGGAATACCTCTTCTGCTTCTTCTGCTTTGTCTAATGCTGATTTGGGGACTGCTTTCTCCTGTGACAAAGGCTGTCCCAAACTCCTGTTAATGAAAAAGACCCAAATTACTTAATAAATAAATAAATAAACAGAGATTGGAAAAAGTAGCCCTGTACCCAGGGCCGGCCAGCTTCTTGGTAACTCACTTGTCGTGCTGTGATGGCAGCAGCTTCTGACTGAAGAATAGTAGGGTAGGTTCCTGCTTTCTCGTTCTGCAGGCCCTGCAGTTGCTCAGTCCTGCTCTGATAAGCCTGAAGTTCACGCCGGAGACTCCCCAACTCACCCTGCAGGGTGAATACTTGGTACAACGAAACCAGAGCCAGGCCACCAGAGAGAAGTGTCAGTAATAGAGTGGCAGACAGGAGTCCTCCTCTTCTGGGCTGCCATGCAGAGCTTTTTCTCTGAGGAAGGGTGGGCATACAATCCATGAGTTTCATTTCTTCTCTTTTCTTAAGGCCAGAAGTAAAGAAGTAAAACTTAACTGCTCCTCTTTCTCTGTCGTCATCCATTTCACTACTTGAACTTTGAGAGTTAGAGAAGGCAGAATAAGTGACCACATGGAATGGATCATTTCCTGTTAGCCTTGTTTGCTGATGTCCAGCACTGAGGGGATCTAAGAGCCTCTCTTGCCTCATCAGGAGGCCTCTCCTGAATTTTCTTTCTTCCTCTGTTAGGCATCTCTGTAGTTACCATAGAATAGGTTTTTTACTAGCGTTCTCTCCTCTATTTTATTGCTCAATCAGCCTTCCTCTTTTCACTTTCAGTTTTTGTTATATGTTTTTATTGGCATCTTTAAAAGTTCTAGGAGCAAATGGGTTTCATAGCCCTTCTTTCTTAAACACAGTTTTGACCTGTGACTAAGAGGTAATATTAGGGAAAATATTTTAGGTACCCTAAAAAACACATTAGTGTGTTTAGGTAGCCATATATGAAATCTTTATTAGACTATTTCTAGTTGGGCTCTGTCCACTTTAAGATAGATGAGGAAAAACTGGAAAGAGTCCAGACCAGGGCACTTAAACTAATGAATGATTAGGTAGGGTCAATTAAATAAAGTACAATGTAGTTTTCTTTGGGGAATGACTCAGAAGTGATCTGAAGCACAAAGACAAATGAAGGGTTATTATATGAGAAATGATAATCACTAGTTTTGACTCCATCTAACAACATAAGAAATGAGCTTAAATTGAAAGATAGGTTTGAATAAGCAATGATGAAGGGGAAAAAAATCCAATATCCTACCTAATTGAAAATATCCTGCAGGATTCTGCATAAATTACTAATAGAGGCATACTGAAGCTCTTTAACAAAAAAGAGACAATCACCTATTTGGATTAGAATTTCCATTGTTTTCCACATACACTATGCTCAGTATCACCTCTATGCCTTTCTTTATGCTGTTGTATACACTAACCATACATTTCATGTTGGAGATTCCCTCTTCTGTCTGTTTATTCAAATCCTACCCATCTTTCCAAGATGAACCCCAGGAAAATTTTCCAAATCAAGAGGATAAAAAAGTCACAGACTGGAAATCAACCAATCAACAACAACAACAAAACTGAAAAAACAAAATAAAACAAAAAACAATCCTTCCTTCAATCAACAAATATTTATTTATTTAATGTATGTATTTATTTAAAATTTAAATGCAGAGTAAGGAAAAAAGATAGAAAAAAAAAAAAGAAAAGAAAAAAAAACACAGAACATTGTCATTGCCCAATAGAACAACAGGGAGTAACAATAAAGTTCCATTTCAAGAGTATATATAATAATAGAAGAAATTATATTCATGACTGTCCATCTTTTCTTTACTTCCTTGTAGGTTTTCTTTTGTTCTCTGCTGTGCACTTTTTACTTTATTCTTTTTCCCCCCTTTCTTCTTCCCCATACCTCCCCGAGCAGGCTACAATTAAGCATGGATACAAACACACACACACATACATACATGTATATTATACATACATAAATACACATATTTACATGTATAGACACATATACCTATACCTAAATACATATATACACACATATTTATGTATATACATATTTACATACATACACATCCATTTAAAATAATATTAATATGGCTGACATAAGGTAGATTTCTCTCTTGATTGAATCATATTTAAGTTTGACTTCATCTGAGAGCAATAATTGCTACCTTACTATTACTTAGCCTCCCTGCCAACCTACTACATACCTTCTGACCTCATGGATCCCTCCCTTCTCTTCTCTTTCCACCATTTTCCTCTCCATTCCCATTCATATACACATCTTATCCTAATCCCATTAATCCACACATTCTTCTATATCCCACCTTATCTTATTCCCACCCCCCCTTATTTCTTTATGGATTTTGGAGGGTGCTACACTCTGTATGTGTGTGTATACATATGTGTACATGAATATGTATATGTATTGTTCCCTCTTTATCCCATTTCAGATGTGAGTGTAGGTTTTCAGAACAACTAGTCCTTTGCTGTCTAATTCCTCTGTGTCATTTCTTGCTCTTGCACCTCTTTCATATAGCATAATTATTATTTTTACCTTTTCTAGGCTATTTTGCTTTTTAGAGTCACATCATATTGAGTTCTATCACAATCTTTCTTTTAGACTAGACAATTACTAATGTCAATCTTAGATTTATCATTTACATTTCCACATATAGAACATAAACAATCTGTATTGAGTCCTTTGAAATTCATCTTTGATGTTGGCTCTTGGTAAATTTTCTGTTGAGTTCAGGTTTTCAACAAATATTTGTTAAGCACCTATGATGTGGTCTAGATATGAGCACAAAGAATGAAATAATTGGTAACACACAAGGAGCTTATATTCTAATGGAAGAGACAGATGTATATAAATATATATGTATAAATATATATGACAAATATAAAGAAAGTTAAGGAGTCAGTAGTCATCAGGAAAACTAATGCAAAGGCATTAGAAAAAGAAATGAAGTTTCATGTATAAACAACATAGAAAATGCCAATTTTTTATCTGGGTCACAGAGTTCAGGAGGAAAACTATCCAGTGACTCTGGAAAGATAGACTACATTTTTATGTTATGCTTTAAAGGCTAAATTGAGAACTTTATATTTTATCTTAGGATCAACAAGAAGCCTGAGGTGGGTTGATCAGGAGAATCATATGGTCAGATTTGTGTTTAAGGAAAATTACTTTGACATTAATATATAGGATTGATTATAGTGAAGAGAGATTTGAGGCAGAGAAGCCAATTAGCAATAATCCAGATGAGATGTAAAGAAGATTCAATATGGGGGGCAGCTAGGTGGCACAGAACACCAGCCCTGAAGTCAGGAGGACCTGAATTCAAATCTAGTCTCAGACATTCAACACTTCCTAGCTGTGTGACTCTGGACAAGTCACTTAACCCTACATGTCTCAGCTAAAAAAAAAAAAAAAAAAAGATTCAATCTGAGATGGTAGTTGTGTGAAATAGAGAGAACGGGGTTATATATGAAAGATACCGTGAAGGCATAAATGGCAAAATTCATCAACTTTTTAGAATATATAGAGTGTGGAATAATGAAGAATTGAGAATGAACCTGGAAGCATTGAAAGATGGTTTGTGTCAGAGACAGCTTTGACAGAGATAGCAAAGTTTGCAAGAGAAGAAGATTTAAGAGAAAAATTAGTTCAATTTTGGAAATAGTGAGTTTGAGTAAGTGGGATATCTCACTTACAAAGTCCAATAGGCAAGTGGAAATGCAAGACCAGAGCTCAGGAGAAAGGGCAGGAATAGATAGATAGATTCGGGAGTTATCTGCACAGAGATGATTGTCAGGGGAGTTTATGCAGTTACACAGAGAGACACAGAGAGAAAGACAGAGACAGAGGCTGATAGAGTCAGAGGGACATCGAGAGACAGAAGACAGACAAAAACAGAAAGAGAGGAGGTGGCAAAATAGAGGGGGGAAAAGAGGTTCTAGGGCATAATTTTGGGGATCACTCTCAACTAGAAGTGTGATATAGATGATGATATAGCATAGAAGAATGAGAAAAAGCAGTTAGACAAAAAGTAGGTAAACCAGGACAGAATAGTGTCATGCAAATTCAGAGAGGGAAGAATACCCAGGAGAAAAGGGTGGTCAACAGTGTAAAAGACAGCAGAACAGGCAAGAAAAATTGGTACTGAGAAAAAAAGATAAACATATTTGGCAATTAAGAAATGACTGATAATATCAAATTGTTTCAGTTGAGTAATAAGATTGGAAACCAGATTGCAAAGAGTTGGAGAATAAATGAGAAGAAATGAAGTGGAGTCAGTGAGTGCAGATAGTTTTTTCCCCAGGATGTTTGGCTGAGAAAGAAACAAGAGATATAGAATAATAGCTTGAGGGATGATAGAAGTCAGTGAAGATTGCTTTTTTAAGGATGGAAAAGACTTAGGCAGTTTTGAATGACTTAGGGAAGGAATCAGTTAATAGGGACAGGTTAAAGCTTTGAGAGAGTAATTTTCTTTTTGGAAATAGTATTTTATTTTTTCCAATTATATGTAAAGATAGTTTTTTTTACTATTTTCCCCAAATACAAGCAATGATAGTTTTCAACATTCACCTTTGCAAAACTCTATGTTCCACATTCCCCTCCCCCTTCTCCCACCCCGAGAGAGCAATCTGATATAGGTTAAACATGTGCAAGTCTTCTAAATATATTTCCATATTCAGCATACTATGTAAGAAAAATCAGATCAAAAAGGAAAAAAAAATAAGAGAAAGAAAAAAACAGCAAGCAACAACAACCAAAAAAGAAAGTGAAAATACTATGTTTTGATCCACATAGTTCTCTCTCTGGACATATATATGTCCATAATTCTATTGGAATTGCCTTGAATCACCTTATTGTTGAAAAGAGCCAAGTCCACCACAGTTGATTATTATATAATCTTGTTATTACTGTGTACAATGTTCTCTTGGTTTTGCTCACTTCACTTAGCATCAGTTCATGTATGTCTTTTTTCAGGCTTTTCTGAAATCAGCCTGTTCATCACTTCTTATAGAATAATAATGTTCCATTATATTTATACGCCATAACTTATTCAGCTATTTCCCCACTGATGGGTACCCACTGTTTCTAGTTCCTTGCCAGTACAAAAAGGGCTATTACAAACATTTTTGCACATATGAGTCCTTTTCCTCTTTTGTGATCTCTTTGCAATACAGATCTAGGAGAGACACTGCAGGATCAAAGGGTATGCAAAGCTGTGCCCTTTGGGCACAGTTCCAAATTGCTGAGAGAGTAAATTATTAAGAATGCAATTTGATGAAGAAGACAGTAAGAGATGTAATCAATCTTGACAAGAAGGGAGATTTTTGTCAGAGATTAGGGAAAAGAAAGAGTAGTAGATGATGACAAAGTATTTAGAAATAAAGTAGCTTCAAATGCCATTTAGTCCAACTCTCATATGAAAAACAAAAATCTTTACAACAATACCTCGCAAGGTATTCAGGGCCTTGAATTCTTTATTTGAACCGCTGATTTTACTTTCAGATAACTCCAATTGTTAGAAGATTTTCCATTACAATTTCCTAAATTTATATCTTTGCAAATTCTACTTATTATTCCTACTTCCAATTTCTGAGGCTATGTGGAATAAGTCTAATTCTCCTTAACAGTTATTCAAATATTTGAAGGCTGTTAACTCATCCCTCCTAGAATTGGCCCTGAAGTCAGGAGGACCTGAGTTCAAATCTAACCTCAGACACTTAATAATTAATAACTGTATGACACGGGGCAAGTTACTTAACCCCAACTGTTTCTCAAAAGACAAAAAACAAACAAACAAACAAAAAATACCCCAAAAACAAATAAACAAACAAACAAAAAAAAGTGAACTCATCCCTCCTAATATCTCTCTTCTCATCTCATTCACCATTCTTCACTGCACAATACCATGCCATTACACTATAACAATCTGTTAAGACATTGACCATTTGGTGGGCACTTCTACCGATTCCAGATCTTTGCTTTTCTTTTTATTCTTTTAATACCCTCTTCAGGATCAAGCAATTTATTTTACTTAAATTCTTTTTTTTTCTGAGATTACATTATTTAGATTCTCTCATTACCATTTTGTAAATCTTGATAATTCATTCCTTCTGGAAATATTTTTGTTTGTTTTTGTTTTGTCTTGTTTTATTTTTGCTAAAGCAATTGGTGTTAAGTGACTTGCCCAGGGTCACACAGCTAGAAGTGTTAAGTGTGTCTGAAGCCAGATTTGAAGTCAAATTCTCCTGACTTCAGGGCTGGTGCTTTATTCACTGCACCACTTAGCTGCCTCCTGGAAATATTTTAAAAGTGGTTTTTAAAAGTAACATGTTCAATTAATCAACTGTTTCTGTATTCTTTATGAGTTTTTAGAGGTATTAATTTTCCTTTGTCATTGCTTTACTTACATAAAACAAATTACATAATATTATTAAACTATTATCTTTTTCTTTCAAATAATTTAATATTTTATAATTTGCTCTTTTACTTATTTATTATTTGGGATTAAATGGCTTATCTTCACTTATGCCTAAGAGACCTTCTCACAATTATCTTGATTAATATTTCAGATTTTCTGCATTTGTTTATAAATATTCTAAGCCCTAGAATGTGCTTTTTTTAAAAAATAAAATTGCCATTAAATACAAAACCATTTTTTTTTTAAGATTTGCATTCAAGGGGCAGAGTCAAGATGGAGAGTAAAGAGTAAAGGCAGGAACTCACCTGAACTAATTGAAATTCTTCTCCGAATAACTTTAAAATAATGTCTCAAATCAAATTTTAGAGTGGCAGAACCAACAAAAGTTCAGAGTGAAACAATTTTCTAACCAAGACAATTTAGGAGATTGGCAGGAAAAATGTGTCTCACCAGCATAGTAGTCAGGCCTTGAACACAATGCAGTATAGTCCATGTCCTGGCAAAGCAGAAGCAGGTGTTGGAGATAGCTGCAGCAGTAGCAAAGCAACTTTAAGAGCTGTTGGCCCATAGGTGACAAAGGAACCAAACAACTGATTAGAAGGAGATTATAAGGAATTCTTTGCTGGCACTGAGTAGAGAACCCTGTTGTGTTGCCCATACATGGTTCTCTAAGTCATAGTCCCAGGGCAAAGAAAAGTACTGACAGGAGCAGCCACAGGAGAATAGAGATGCTGATCACAGTTCTAGGGCACATAAAAGAGCTTGTGGGTCACTCAGAAGAGAGCAGGGACTCTGGTTTCAGCTCTAAGGCTGAAAAGAGCACTAACATGGCCACAAAAGAGCAGGGTCCCCAGAAGAAGATCACTTGAAACCACAGAGGAACAGGTAATCCAGAACAGAGTACTTGTGGTACCAGAAGATTATACCATTTAAGAACTGAAAACTTATAGACAAGAACTAGCTCTGAAAACAGTAGTGTGAAAAACCTAAAACCCAGAACAATGCTCCCTCCACTCTAGGAGCAGAGCCCAACTTTAATATAAAGTTTAACTTTAACATAAAGTTAAGACTCCAGAAAAAAAACTGGAAAATGAGCAAACAACAACAAAAAGAACCTGACCTCATGAAAGATTAAGATGCAAATTCAGAAGATAACAAAGTCAAAACAATTACACACAAAGTTTCAAAGAAAAAAAAGAAGTGAATTGGACACAAACCTAACAAGAATTCCTAGAAGAGCTGAACTAGGATTTTTTTTTAAATCAAATAAGAGAGGTAGAAGAAAGATTCTGAAAAGAAATGAGGATGATAAAAGAAAATTATGAAAAGAAAGTCCAAAAGTTGGTTAAAGAAACACAAACACACAAATGCTGGGGGGGGGCCAGGGGGAGAAAATACCCTTAAAAAACTGCATTGTCCAAATGGTAAGAGAGACATAAAAATCCACTGAAGAGAGGAATTCCTTTAAAAGTAGAATTGATGAAATGGAAAAAAATAATACAAAAACTCACTGAAGAGCTTAAAAATAAAAACTAGGAAACTGGAAGCAAATGATTTTATGTGACATCAAGAAACAATAAAACAAAGCCAAAGGGGAGAAAAAGAAGACAATGTAATATTTTTTTATCGGAAAAATAACAGACCTGGAAAATAGATTGAGGATAGATAACTTAAGAATTATTGGACTTCCTAGGCTCAAAGAAAGAGCCTAGACATTTTTGTTCAAGAATAAACAAACTTCTCTGACAGTCTAGAACCAGAGGATAAACAGAAATTGAAAGAATTCACTGATCACCTCTGAAAGAAATTTCAAAATGAAAAGTTCCAGAAATATTATAGACAAATACAAGAATTCTCAGGTTGAGGAGAAACTATTTCAAGTAATCAGAAAGAAACAATGCAAATAGAGTGGAGTTAGAGTCAGACTAACATAGGATTTAGCAACTTCTCCATTAATGAAAGGAAGAATTTGGAATATAATATTCCAAAAAGTAAAGGAGCTAGGATTACAATCAAGAATAATCTACTCAGAAATGATTGCAATCCTTGGGGAGGGGGGAAATGTATATTTAATGAAATAGAGGTCTTTTAAGCATTTCTAATGAAACAACTAGAAATGATTTTTTTAAACGGGCTTTCAAATAAAAGACTCAAGAGAAGCATAAATCAGTAAATATCAAAGAGAAATAATAAGGGATTCAACAAGGTTAAACTGTTTACATACCTTTATGGGAAGATGATACTTGTAACTCCTAAGAACTTTCTTATTATTAAGGACAGTTAGAAGAAACATGCATATAAGAGATGGAAAAGGTATGAGTTGATTAAGATGGGATGATTAAAAAAAATAAAAAACTAAGAAAGATGGATGCCTTGAGACAAAAAGAAAGGGGAAAGTAGAATGGGATAAATTATTTCATATAAAAGGGGGAAAAAAGAAAGAATTTTTACAGAGGAGAAGATGAAGGTTGTGATAATACTTACTCTTATCAGAATTGGTTAAAAGAATGAATAATATACATACTCTGTTGAATATAGGAATCTGTCTTACCTTACAGGAAAGTAAGAGAGAAAGAAAATGGGGGCAGGGAGGTATTCCTGATAAAAGAAAGGATGGATTAAGGCAGGTAGTGGTCAGAAACAAAACAGATTTTTGAAGAGGAACAAGGTAAGAGAGATAGAGACAGAGAGAGAGAAGGATAAATAAAGGGAAAATAGGATAGAGAGAAATAAATAGTCTTTATAATTATGAATGTGAATAGATTGATCTCACTTATAAAATGGAAGTGGACAGCAGAGTAGATTTTTAAAAAATGAATCTTACAATATGCTGCTTACAAAAATCACATTTGAAACAGAAAGACATACAAAGAGTAAAAAACAAAAGTAGAGGAAACAGGAGCAGAATCTCATATGCTTCAGTTGAAGTTAAAAAAAAAGAGGCAGGGGTAGCAATCATTCTCAGACAAAGAAAAAAAAGCAATTAGATCTAATTAAAAGAAATAAGCAGAAAAACTACATTATGATAAATGTGCCAAACTGACAGTAAAGTATTGTCAATATTAAATATATATGCACCAAATGGCATAGCAGCCAGATTCTTAAAGGAAAAATTAGATAATTTATAGGAGAAAATAGTAAAATTATAGTGTGGGAAATCAACTTTCTTCTCTCAAGAGCTAGATGAATCAAATGAAAAAAAAAGTTAAAGAGATTAAAAGGATTTTAGAAAAGTTAGATATGATAGGTCTTTGCTTTTTTGTTTTGTTTTGTTTTTTGTTTTGTGATATGATTCCCCTTTGAGAGGGAAAATAAATTGGAATAAAAAAAAGAGTATAACTTTTTCTCAGCTGCACATGGTACTTTCACAAAAGACGGATCATGTATTAGGACATAAAAACAACCAAATGAAGAAAAGCATATGTATTAATGCAATTTTCAAATTATAATATAATTAAACTGTGGAAGTATGGATGAGAAGTTAATTGGAAACTAAAAAATCTAATCCTATACAATGATTGCATCAAAGAACAAAGCTTAGAAACAATAATTTCACTAAAGAGAATGACAACAATTAGACAACATACCAAGATTTATGTGATGCAGCAAAAGTAGTACTTAGAGGAAAATCAGTGCCTTAAATATGGACATCAATAAGAAAGAGAAAGAACGAATGAATAGATAGGTCATCCCACTTTAAAAAGATAGAAAAAGAACAAATTAAAATCTCCAAATAAAACCACATCAAACCCCCCAAACTACTGAAATAATAAATTAGCAGCTGGTCTTATGAAAAATTCAATAAAGCTGATAAACCATTTGTTAATTTGATTTTGAAAAACTAAAATCAAATGACCATTCTAAAAAAAAAAGGAAAAAAAAGCTAATTCACAACCAATAAAGATGAAATTAAAGCAATTATAAGGACACTTTGCCCAATTTTGTCAGGAAAACTGACAATCTAAGTAAAACAGATGAAGACTTACCAAAAATATGAACTTCCCAGATTAACAAAGGAGAAAGTGAAATACTTAAATAACTCTATCTTAGAAAAAAGAAATTTAACAAGCTATCAATGAGCTCCCTAAGAAAAAACTCCTAGGATCAGATGGATTCACAAATAAATTTTACTAAACATTCAAAGAACAATTAATTCTAATACCATATAAGTTGTTTGGGAAAAATAGACAAAGGGAATTCTACCAAATTCCTTTTATGACACAAATGTGTGGATGATTGTGATGAAATACTATTGTGCTATAAGAAATGACGAGCAGGATGATTTCAGAAAAATCCAGTAAGACATATGAAATGATACAAAATGAAATGAGCAGAACTAGGAGAACACTGTACACAGTGCTAATAATATTGTATGATCAACAGTGAATGATTTAGCTATTCTCAGCAATACAATGATCCAAGAAATTCTGAAGATTTATATATTCACCTTCAGAGAAAGAACTATTAGAATCTAAAAGCAGAATTTTTAAACTTTATTTTTCTAATTTTTTTGTTCTTTATTTTCTTTTGAAGCATTGCTAATATGGAAATGTTTTGCATGATTTATATCAAAATTGGTTGCCTTCTTAAGGATGGATTGAAGGTGGGGGGAGGACAGAATTTAGGACTCAACAACAGTTTTTAATGTTAAAATAGTTTTTACATATAATTGAGAAAAAATAAATTTAAAAAGTATTCAGCAATTAGAAAATGTCCACAAGTTTCATTTTCTAATATTCATTTATTAAGATTATTAACTTTTTTCTAATTTTTATTTTAGGTTTTTCTATGTTGGAGATCCCTCTCCCCCCACAATAAGAACTATCCAGATCTTCCCATAATTTAATTAGGTTTCCCTCTATATATTTAAATGGTAGGTTAGTCGATGGATATTCTGTACATTTGTTATATTATCATTTCACCATCTATGGACTCTAAAAATAGTGTAGTTTCCTGTTTTTTCTCTCTAAAAAATCCATTTATTCCTTTCTCATGTAAAATGAAAAGAGCTATTTTGCTCTTGATTTTTTACCTGCTGAGGTATAATAATTTCAATTTTAACATTTCATTTTAATTCTAGAAATATCTTTATGTTTTTAGTGTGTAGATTATAAACAACAAGTTCTTGTGTTGTCCCATTTTATTTATTTCGCCACTCCCCCATGTTATGAAAGCATTCATTTTCTTTTCATGGTAGGATAGTTGGTTTATTTTTCTTTTTAAAATACTTTTAAAAAGTATTTTTCTATGCCCTCATTTATTTGAGGCTATTTCCATTTCAACTCTAACTTCTCTCTAAAATCTCTTTACTTTTCCAGTTCAAACCTACATGTAATTCACATTTTTAGCACTACATTCTGTTTTTGTTTTTTGGAGGCAAACAGGGTTAAATAACTTGCCTAAGGTCACACAGCTAGTAAGGTCTTCAGTCCTTATTCGAGGGCTAGTGCTCTATCCAGCAGATTTTTTATTTTTTTAAATGTTTAAGCCTTTCCTTTCCTAGTCCAGATAAGACTTAGATTTTTCCATTTCTCCCACTGCCCATCATGATTTTTGAATAATTAATTTGCATTCTAAATACAAGAAACATTAAATTCTCCCTTCCTACTCCACTCTTTTTTCACTTGGATATCTTTTGCCACTTCTAGAACATTTCAGTCAATAACAGAGTTTGTTCCTTATTCTGATCCTTCACACTTAAGAGTAGAACTCTGAAAGAACATGTTCTTTTTCTCCTTTAAGGATAATAGCAAATTGATCATTTGTTTAAATTTATTTGTTTGGGTTGTTGGGTTTCTTTGGTCTATTGAACTTGACTTTCATCCAATCATTTACCAAGTCCTGTCATTTCTGCCTTCTCAATATCTTTCCCTTCTCTTTTCTGACAATGACACCACCATGGTGCATGCCGTCATCACTTCCCAAGTAGAGTATTGCAATAGTCTACTGGTTGTTCTGCCTCAAATCTCTTCTTATTCCAGTCCATCCTCCATTTATCTGTCAAATTAATATTTATGAAATCTAAATCTTACCATGTTTTAAACCTGAGCCCCACCCCCTCACCTGCCATTAAATCACCTGTGGTTCCCTATTCCAGTAGGATAGTATACAAAATCCTGTCTGACTGTTAAAAGCCTGTTACCTAGCCTTTTCTAACATTTTCAGTCATCTGGTTAACCCTCTCACCCAACATAATCTGTGATGCAATGATACTAGTTTCTTTGCTATTCCAGTGACACTAGTTCTTGCTATTGTAGAAGACACTCTCCACAGAACAGGTATATTAACTAGCTTTCTGCCATGCTTGAAATTTTCTCTCTCCTCTTCTTTCTCTTCTAGATTTCCTTTTTTTATTTTATTTTTTTTATGTTATTAATACTTTTTATTTGCAAAACATATGTAAGGGTAATTCCTAAACATTAACCCTTACAAAGCTTTCTGTTACAAATTTTCCCCCCTACTCCCCACCCCCCCTAGATGGCAGGATATCCACTACATGTTAATTATGTTAGAATACTTAAGAAATTGAATATATGTAGATATTTCCACACATAATTTTTTGTGCAGGAGAAATCATATCTACAAGAAAGAATAATCCCATAAAGGAAATACAATGCAAGCAAACATCAATAGAGAACATGAAAATGTTATGTTGTGGTCCACATTTCACATCCCTCTCTCTGGGTGTATATGGCTCTCTTCACCGAACAATTGGAACTGGTTTGAAGCTTTTCATTGTTGAAGAGAGTCATGTCCATCAGAACTGATCATCATATAGTATTGTTGTTGCCGTGAATAATGATCTCCTGGTTCTGCTCATTTCGCTCAGCATCAGTTCATGCAAGTCTCTCCAGGCCTCTCCGAAATCGTCCTGCTGGTCGTTTCTTACAGAGCAATAATATTCCATAACATTCATATACCATAATTTATTCAGCCACTCTCCAATTGATGGGCATCCATTCAGTTTCCAGTTTCTAGACACTACAAAAAGGGCTGCCACAAACATTCTTGCACATGTGGGGCCCTTACCTTCTTTTATGATTTCTTTAGGATATAAGCCCAATAGAAACACTGCTCGGTCAAAGGGTATGCACAGTTTGATAACTTTTTGGGCATAGTTCCAAATTGCTCTCCAGAATGGTTGGATCCATTCACAGTTCCACCAACAATGCATCAGTGTCCCAGTCTTCCCACATCCCCTCCAACACCTGTCATTATCCTTTCCTGTAATTTTAGCCAATCTGACAGGTGTGTAGTGGTACCTCAGAGTTGTCTTAATTTGCATTTCTCTGATCAATAGTGATTTGGAACACCTTTTCATATGATTATAAATAGTTTTAATTTCATCATCTGAAAATTGTCTGTTCATATCCTTTGACCATTTATCAATTGGAGAATGGCTTGAATTCTTATAAATATGAGACAATTCTCTATATATCTTAGAGATGAGACCTTTATCAGGACCCTTAAATGTAAAGATGATTTCCCAATTTGATGCATCTCTCCTAATCTTGTCTGCATTAGTTTTGTTTGTACAGAAACTTCTTAACTTAATATAATCAAAATTATCTATCTGGTGTTCAATTAAGAGTTCCAGATCTTCTTTGGACATAAATTTATTCCATCTCCATAGGTCTGAGAGGTAAACTATCCTATGTTCCTCTAATTTGGTTATAATATCACTCTTTATATCTAGGTCATGAACCCATTTAGATCTTATCTTGGTGTGCAGTGTTAGGTATGGGTCCAGCCTTAATTTCTTCCACACTAGTTTCCTATTTTCCCAGCAGTTTTTGCTGAATAGTGAGTACTTATCCCAAAAGCTGGGGTCTTTGGGTTTATCAAATACTAAATTGCTAACGTTATTACCTAGATTGTCCTGATATCCTATCCTATGCCACTGATTGACCGCTCTCTTTCTCAGCCAGTACCAAATGGTTTTGATGACTGCTGCTTTATAATATAGTTTTAGATCTGCAAGATCTAAAAACAGCAAGGCCACCTTCATCTACCTTTTTTTTTCATTAATTCCCTTGAAATTCTTGACCTTTTGTTCTTCCAAATGAACTTTGCTACTATTTTTTCTAGATCTATAAAATAATTTCTTGGGAGTTTGATTGGTATGGCACTAAATAAGTAGATTAGTTTGGGTAGTATTGTCATTTTTATTATATTTACTAGGCCTACCCATGAGCACTTAATGTTTTTCCAATTGACTAGGTCTGATTTTATTTGTGTGGAAAGTGTTTTGTAGTTTAGTTCGTATAGTTTCTGACTTTTCCTTGGCAAATAGATTCCCAAATATTTTATGCTATCATCTGTTATTTTAATGGAATTTCTTTTTGTATCTCTTGCTGCTGAACTTTGTTGGTAATATATAAAAATGCTGATGATTTATGTGGATTTTTAAATCCTGCAACTTTGCTAAAGTTGTGAATTGTTTCTAGTAGTTTTTTAGTTGAGTCTCTAGGGTTCTCTAAGTATACCATTATGTCATCTGCAAAGAGAGATAATTTGGTTTCTTCATTACCTACTCTGATTCCTTTTATCTCTTTTTCTTCTCTTATTGCCAAAGCTAACATTTCTAATACAATATTAAATAGTAATGGTGACAGTGGGCAACCTTGTTTCACTCCTGATCTTATTGGGAATGGTTTTAGTTTGTCTCCATTACATATGATGCTTGCTGATGGTTTTAAGGAAAAGACCATTTATTCCTATACTCTCTAGTGTTTTTAATAGGAATGGGTGTTGGATTTTATCAAATGCTTTTTCTGCATCTATGGAGATAATCATATTGTTTTTGTAAGTTTGGTTATTAATATAATTGATTATGCTGATAGTTTTCCTGATATTGAATCAGCCTTGCATTCCTGGTATAAATCCTACTTGGTCAAGATGTATTATCCTGGAGATAACTTTCTGTAATCTCATTGCTAAAATCTTATTTAAAATTTTTGCATCAATATTCATTAGGGAAATGGGTCTATAATTTTCTTTCTCTGTTTTCACCCTACCTGGTTTAGCTATCAGCACCATATCTGTATCATAGAAGGAATTTGGTAGTATACCTTCTGTCCCTATTTTTTCAAATACTTTGTATAGTATTGGAACTAATTGTTCTTTGAATGTTTGGTAGAATTCACATGTAAAAGCATCTGGCCCTGGAGATTTTTTTCTTAGGGAGTTGGTTAATAGCTTGTTCTATTTCTTTTTCTAAAATGGGGCTATTTAAATAATTTATTTCCTCTTTTGTTAACCTGGATAATCTATATTTTTGTAGATATTCCTCCATTTCATTTAGATTATCAAATTTATTGGCATAAAGTTGGGCAAAGTAACTCCTAATTATTACTCTAATTTCCTCTTCATTGGAGGAAAGTTCTCCCTTATCATTTTTGAGACTAACAATTTGATTTTCCTCTTTCCTTTTTCTAATCAAATTAAATAAAGGCTTATCTATTTTGTTAGTTTTTTTCATAAAACCAGTTCTTAGTTTTATTTATTAATTCAATAGTTTTCTTATTTTCAATTTTATTGATCTCCCCTTTAACTTTCAGAATTTCCAATTTGGTATTTAATTGAGGGTTTTTCATTTGGTCTTTTTCTAGCTTTTTTAATTGTAAGCCCAGTTCATTGATCTTCTCTTTCTCTGTTTTATGCAAGTAAGCATCTAAAGATATAAAATTACCCCTTATAACCGCTTTAGCTGTGTCCCACAAATTTTGGTATGTTGTCTTACTATTGTCATTCTCCTGGATGAAATTATCAATTGTGTCTATAATTTGCTCTTTCACCCATTCATTCTTCAGGATTAGATTATTTAATTTCCAAATAACTTTTGGTCTATTTTCTCCTGGTCTCATATTACATGCGAGTTTTATTGCATCATGATCTGAAAAGGATACATTTATTATTTCTGCTTTTCTGCATTTGATTTTGAGGTTTTTATGCCCTAACACAGATCAATTTTTGTATAAGTTCCATGAACCCCTGAGAAAAAAGTATACTCCCTTCTATCGCCATTCAATTTCCTCCAAAGATCTGTCATACATAACTTTTCTAACATTTTGTTTATCTCCCTAACTTCTTTCTTATTTATTTTGTGGTTTGATTTATCTAATTCTGAGAGAGCAAGGTTGAGATCCCCCACTAGTATAGTTGTACTGTCTATTTCTCTTTGCATCTCTGTTAGTTTCTCCTCTAGGAATGTGGATGCTATACCACTTGGTGCATATATGTTTAGTATTGATAGCGCTTCATTGTCTATGGTACCCTTTAGTAAAATATAGTTTCCTTCTTTATCTCTTTTAATTAGATCTATTTTTGCTTTTACTTGATATGAGATAAGGATTGCTATTCCTGCTTTTTTTGTTCACTTGAAGCATAAAAGATTCTGCTCCAGCCCTTTACCTTCACTCTGTATGTATCTCTATGTTTTAGATGTATTTCTTGTAAACAACACATTGTAGGATTCTGGCTTTTAATCCAGTCCACTATCCATTTCCGTTTTATGGGAGAGTTCATCCCATTCACATTCACAGTTAAAATGACTATATTTCCTGCCATCTTATTTACCCAAAGTTATATTTTTCTCTTCCCTTTCCCCTTACTCCCTTCCTCCCTTCCCAGTATTATGTTTTTGATGACTGCCTCCCTCTAACAGTCCTCCCCCCTTTAGAACCCTCCCTCTTTTTCACATCTTTCCCCTAATCCTTCTATTAGTTTATCCCTTTCTTTTCCTCCTTTCTCTCCTACTTCCCTATACAGAGGGCCAAGTTTTTCCCTGAAATCAAATGTGTCTGATATATTCTTTTAGAGCTCAATCTTATGAGAGTAAGATTTACACAATACTCATCACCCTCCCTTCTTTCCCTCAATTATATTAGATTTTCTATGTCTCTTCATGAGACTTTGCCTTATTTTACCTCCTCTTTTTTTTTACTTTATTTTACCTCCTTTCCCCTCCCCTGCTTTTTTTTTACAGTATGATATACCTTCCATCTCTAATTTCTTTTCCATTATTATCAAAGTAAAATCAAATTATACCCCCATTCTTTAAGGATACCCCTAGTAGAGATATAGTTCTCGAGAGTTCTTTCCTTTTTAGCTTTTTATGCTTCTCATGAGTTCTGTGTTTGGAGGTCAAATTTTTTGTTCAGATCTGGTCTTTTCATTAGAATTAGGTGAAATTCTCCTATATCATTCAATGACCATCTTATTCCCTGGAAGATGATGCTCATTCTAGCTGGATAGCTTATTCTTGGCTGTAATCCAAGTTCTTTTGCCTTTCGGAATATCTGATTCCAGGCCCTTTGATCCTTTAATGTGGAAGCTGACAGATCTTGTGTGATTCTAATTACAGTTCCTCGGTATTTGAACTGTTTTTTTTTTTTTTTTTCCTAGCAGCTTGTAATATCTTTTTCTTGGTGCAATACTCCTGAAATTTGGCCACAATATTCCTTGGGGTTTTAATTTTGGGGTTTCTTTCAGGAGGTTATCAGTGAATTCTTTCAATGCCAACTTTGCCTTCTGATTCTAAAACATCAGGGCAATTCTCTTTCATGATTTCCTGGAAAATAGCATCAAGGTTCTTTTTTTCATCATGGCTTTCAGGGAGTCCAATAATCCTTAGATTGTCTTTCCTGGATCTGTTTTCCAAGTCAGTTGTTTTTCCTAGGAGATATTTCATATTTTCTTCTATTTTTTCATTTTTCGTTTTTGTTTGACTGATTCTTGAAGTCTTATTGAGTCATTCATTTCTATTTGTTCAATTTTAATTTTTAAGGTATTATTTCCTTCAGTTATCTTTTTTAGCTCCTTTTGTAACTGGCCAATTGAATTTTTTGGTTCACTGCATTCTTTTTCCATTTTGCCAATTTTATTTTTCAGTGAATTTTTTTTTCCAATTCACTAATTTTGTTTTTCAGTGAATTGTTATCTTTTTCCAATTCACTATTTTTATTTTCTAGTGAGTTGGTGACTTTTTCCAATTCACCAGTTTTGTTTTTCAGTGAATTGTTGTCTTTTTCTAATTCACTATTTTTATTTTCCAGTTAGTTGGTGAGTTTTTCCAATTCACCAATTTTGTTTTTCAGTGAATTGTTGTCTTTTTCCAATTCACCAGTCTTTTCTTCCAGTTTTTCACATCTCTGTTGTAGGGCGTTATTTTCTTCTTGCACTGATCTCAATATATTTCCCCATTTTTCTTCTAGTTCTCTTTTGAGATTCTTTATGCAATCTTCCAGGTAAGCCTTCTGAAAAGGGGACCAGCTCATGTCCGCCTTTGTGACTTCCTCAGGGATTATTTTCAGAACCTAGGGATCTGTGGACTGTCCTACTTTCTCTCCGTAAAAGCTGTCTATGGCGAGAACGCTCTTCTGCTTCTTGCTCATGGTTTTCAGCTGAGGTATCAGTCACCAGCAGGGAATTCTGCAGCAGTTTCAATTTGCCCTGGGGCAGTTTGCCGAGTTGACTTCCAATCTGGGGCTGATTGTGCTAGATCCACACTAGGACCACGCTTTCAGCTGCTCTGAATCCACCCTTTACCAAAGGTTGATCTGCCAAAGCACTGGCCCCAAGCAGAGCAAAATGGCCCAAGCGTCTCCTAGGGACTTCCTGGCAGCCTAAAATCTTCTGGTCCGTCCCAGCCCCGGACTTGCACTCCGGCTGCACACTGGCATCTGAGCACTGGGAGCTGCTTAATCCCCTGCCTGTCTAAAACTGATGACCTCTGGAGTTCTTTCAAAGTAGATATTTGATAGAAGTGTGTTGTATTCCAAGTGTTTGGTGGAGCCCTCACTCCAGAACCAATTTGGAGGCTCAATTTGTCTGGGTCTGAGGGAAGGTCTCAGGAGCTCACAGAGAACACTGTCTGCAGTTAGCCATCTTGGCTCCTCTTCTAGATTTCCTAACTTCTTTCAAGTCACAGCTAAAATATCTTCTGCAAAAAGTATTTCCTGATCCTTCTGAAGCTAAGTGCCTTCTCTCTGAGATTATCCCCAATTTTATTGTATGCATCATTTTCTACATAGTTGTATGTTTTTTTTTCCCATTTGACCATGTACTCCTTGAGAGCTAAGGTCTTTTTGGAGGGTGAGGGAAGAATGGGTTTGCCTTTTTTCTGTCTACCCATCATTCAGTACTTGGAATATTGTAGAAGCTTAATAAATGTTAGTTTTTTGAATTTTTGTCCATTTCTGAATTTTTAAAAATTCTTTTAAAAGGTCAGTTTCTCTCCTATAGGATTATGCTTAATTTTGAATGTAACTTTTGTTTGCAACTTCCCCCCCCCTTTCCTTTTCAATATATAATATTCCAATCTTTTCTTTCTTTTTTCATGGTTGACTCTGACTGGGAGCATAGGACAGGTGCATATGTCTCTTTTTTACTGCTTGAAATGTCTCTTCTTTGACCTAGCAACTCTTGACCACAAACATCATATATCTTGATGTTTTATATTTATCATTATGATGGTGATCTGTGTATTCTATTCAAATGGATTTTGACCTCTGGTCTTTTTATATAACTCATTTTATTTTCAGTTATTCTGAACTTGACAAACATCAACTATGAATAAGAACACAAAAGTACACAAATCTTTTACTACATATAATTTGATTTTTTAGTATATATTAAAACACTTGTTCTAAAGCACCCACAACTCCCAAATCTACACCAGATGACTTAACCTAATACTTCTCACAGAAGAATAAATCCAACTAATATAAATTTTCTTCATTTCTCAAAACTTTAGTATACCCCATTCTTATTTTCTTCAGTCTCAGAAGGTCTCTATTGTCTTCACTGATATTAAATCTTATAACCTGCATTTTTTATTCTATCGCCTTCTTGCTAAAGGATCTTACCTATAGCATCACATAACTAGAAGTGAACCTAGTCCAACATTTTATAGACAAGGAAATTGAAATCCTGAGAATTGATTTGCCCAGAGTCATATAACTAATATATACCTGTATTCAAATCCAGGTTCTCTCCTTCCCCATTGAATTATCCTGCTTTTTTTTTTTTTACTCCAGCAATAATCCTCTCTTACTCCATGTAAATTCAATCAATTCTTTGATATTATCTCCTTCCTATATATCTACCTAGATATATAAAAAGCTTTCCCATGTCTATTTTAACCTATCCAACTGTCTTTCATTTCTCTTCCCTTTCACTGCTAAGTTTCTAAGTTAGCCATATTTAATCCATTCAGTTTTTACTGTCCATTTTTCTCAATTCCCTACAATCCAATTTCTTTATCATTCCAATATAATGTTTCTGATCATTAATCAGAGATCATTGATGATCTCTGAACTACAAAATAAATGGCCTTTTCCATTCCCCATACTCTCTTTTCTAGTCCCCATTCAGTTGGGGACACACTACATTCACCCAGTTCTTCTTCTTCTGTTATTTTGTCTCCTAAATCTCTTTCCAATTCTGCAAGATGGCTTTTCTATCATTTATATTCTTACATTCTTCTCTTTTGTTCCTATAATCTCTTCCATGGCAATCTCATTATTCCCATGGGTACAGATATGACCTTAATCATAAGAGTCCTAAATCTCCAACCTTGCCCTTTTTTCTATTCTCCACAAATCACATATTCAAAGTGTATCTCTTTCTGGATGTCTCATCAAGACTTCTAATTCAGTATATCCAAAACTAACTTAAGATCTTTTGTCCTAAATCTATTTTCCTTTTGCCTTTTCTCTTTCTATATGTGATATCATCATTCCATCATTCAGCCAGATTCCCATGTTTGAAGCCTGGTTTCATATCTGATTCTCCTTGTCCCCTGATTGCTCATGCTTAATAAATGATCATATTAACTTCCTAACTATAGCGTCTTTAGTATCAGTCTTTTCCTCTCTATTACCATTACCACTTGGCTATAACAGTTTCCTAAGGGTGTTTCTATTTCAATAATCCCTAACTCCTATTAACTATTTCATTCTTCAATGTGCTATAGGAAGCAGGAGAAATATTTCTCTTTTAAAAAATATTCAGTGACTTTCTGTTATCTAACAAATAAAGTTGTGTTTCCTTTGACTGGCATCCAAAGTCCTCCACCATCTGACACCACCCAAACTTTATAGCCCTATCCCATTTTTCCCCCTTCCTTGTGTCTATGACCCAAACAAACTAGCCTACTATGAAAATTCTGGACTTTCCCAACTTTGTGCCTTTTCTCATTCTCCTTCCTCTTCAGCTGTTGAATTATTACATCCTTCACAGAATGAATTCTTTTTTTTTCCTGTATCATGGACTATCTCCTTCCCCTTTGGCAATTTGGTAAAGTCTAAGGATCCTTTCTCAGAATAATTAAAATATAGTTATCAAAACTTACATGTTAAGTTCATGAAGGCTCATTTAAAAACCCTTAAAATCAAGCCAAAATGCATTCTCTTTTAGAATGTCATCTTTAATGACCTTTCTCCTTGACCTTCACTTAGCATTTTTGTTTTACGATTTTTTAATGCACTTATCATGCAATATTGTAAGTGACAGTAGTCTGTATTTTGTTCTTCAAGCTTCATGAGCAAAGTGACCATACTTTATCCAAATTTTTTATTTTCCTTAGCACCCATCATAATGCATTGTTCACATTACATTTAATAAATTTATTGAATGATATGGTAATATACAATTACCTTATCATGTTAAGATAAAACCCTTCCAATGTTGTTCTAATTCTAGCAGATACAATATATTAGTCCTAGTACAATATAGTAGGCTTATTATCTCCTTTTTTTTCTGAACACTATTAATGAAGCCCAAGGTTCTTTAGCTTTATTTATTTATTGTTCTCATCAATATTGTCAACCATATGACAGTATAAACCTAAGATTGCTTTCAATTAAATCTGTCTTACATGAACTGTTATATGTTTAATCCATTATATTCATGGTTAAGTAGAGTCAAACACAGGGGCCCTGAGGCAAAACATTAGAGAATTTTTTTTCAAGTTCAAAATGATACATTAATTAATATTCTTTAGATATAGTTGCTTAAACAGATAATTCAATTCATCTTGCTTGGGTCGTTTGTGCTGTCCACAAGAATGTCAGTCATGAAATCCAGATTTTTCCAGAACCATTACAGATAACTGGCATGGCCAGGTCATCTTTATGAAACAAAAAGGGAAGGCCAAAAGATCCAGCCAAGTCCTAGAGAAGTGTCTGTTCCCTTAAGTTCACTGAGATAATGAATTACTTCCTAGAAGAAAAGCAGCATAGTGGAGTAAAACATTAGGAATCATGATACCTGTCTTTGAATTCTAGCTCTGTTAACTACTAACTGTATGACCTTCAGCAATTTAGTGTCCTTAGACCTCCTTCCTTATCTCTAGGGTTTCTCTAAATCTAATCATTTATGACTCTTTTATAACTACCTAGCAAGCAGTTTATGATTACATATGAGCTACTGCTCTTTCCCCTCTAAGAAATGGCACTACTTTTCCTCCCTCAATCCTTCCCTTTTCTTTTTTTTTTTTCTTGCTGAGGCAATTGGGGTTAAGTGACTTGCCCAGGGTCACACAGCTGTTATGTGTCTGAGACCAGATTTGAACTCAGGTCCTCCTGACTTCGGGGCTGGTGCTCTATCCACTGCACCATCTAGCTGTCCCAATCCTTCCCTTTTCAACACTGGTACCAACAGTAATCAATCTTCTCTGTTTATTTTTCAAATGTCCTGCCTTCCTTCCCACAAAAGACCTAACAATCAGACTCCAAAACTTTGGTTGTTCCATGCCTGAGCCTGAAAATTATTTCTTGGCATCTTCTATAATTGGAAGAATTTTCAAAGTAGAGATCCCTCCTACTTCCTGAGGTCTCCTCACTAATAACTTAGCTCCTAACATGAGGTTTCTGTTTTGGCTTTGATCTCTATTCTCTTACTATTGGACTTTATTAATCCAGACTCCTTGAAAGATAGAGTTCATAAGTTCTATCTATGGCATTTTTCTGATTTCATAACTATAGAAAAAGAAGATGAAGTGTGGTAGGAATTCTTAGAGAAGAATGTTGGCTCCCAGCATTTTTTCATTTCATTTTCTGACTATTCACAAGACATTCATTGAATAATCTATTTGAGAACTATCTTCTCATTTATATCTTGTGCTTCAGTTTCCCCTCAACTTTGTTTTACTTTTTTTTCACTTTAAATAGAGAAAACAAAAATGAAATAAAAGTTGAGTACTTCTTTTTTGTCTGACTACTCAACATTACATCATCTGTTTCAAGTAGTAAGTTTATCCATGTTCTGGTTCTTCTTTACCTAAATAAATAGTAAAAGTTTTTTGTTTGTTTGTTTTTTAATGTCACTTGCATTATTCCCTAGTCACATCTCATATTGGGCTTTAGCTGTACTTATTATATTGCTAACAGAGGAATATATATTTTTTTAAAAATCATGATTGGTTAAATTAACCTCCTTCCAATGTTGAAAAATATTCCTTGAAGTGTGGTTTATTTAAGAGTTTTCTGTGGAGCTACATTCATCTCTTTAGATGACATTTTCTTTAGAATTGTTCATTTTATTTTCAGAAATCAATTTTTCAGAGCCTTTCATATTGCTTCAGTTGTCTTTGCTTTTATAATCTTAAGCCACAGTAGTATACTTATATAGAATGTTTCACAAGGTCCCCATTATTTCCACTTTGCCAAACATTTCCTCTTTCATGTTGCACATTTAATGACATTTATTTTTCTTTCTGCTGAAAAAACAAAATGGAAAAAAAAAACTTTGCTATTAAGTCATAAGTCATCTTGATTTCTACAAGACCTTAACTATCAGTTTTATTTGAAAATTTATTTGGTGACTGCTTTAGGTCTTGGTGCTCATGAATCAATAGGGTGTGTGTGTGTGTGTGTGTGTGTGTGTGTGTGTGTGCCCCAAAAAATCATTTTCCTTCCTAGTTTTAGCTATATTTTTGTCCCAAATAAAATAAATGCCCCAAAAAGTAGATTTCCATTTATAAAAGTAGAACTGAAAGAATATTGTACGTGAAATTTCTTTATTATATAGTGTTAGAGCTTGAACTAAACATTATTTCTGACAGATGGCTTTGCAGTTTCCAGATTTGTTTGAATAGTGAATCTTTATCCTAGTAGTTAGATTATTTGGATTTCTCAAACACTATGCTAATATA
>JAJPUD010002904.1:103818-114322 GCA_023553655.1 Myrmecobius fasciatus
ATATTAGCAATGAGATTACAGAAAGTCATCCCCAGGATAGTACACTATGACCAAGTAGGATTTATACCAGGGATGCAGGGCTGGTTCAATATTAGGAAAACTGTCAGCATAATTAATTATATTAATAACCAAATTAACAAAAACCATATGATTATCTCAATAGATGCAGAAAAAGCCTTTGATAAAATCCAACACCCTTTCCTATTAAAAACACTAGAGAGTATAGGAATAAATGGGCTTTTCCTTAAAATGATCAGTAGCATCTATTTAAAACCATCAGCAAGCATCATATGTAAGGGAGACAACCTAAAACCATTCCCAACAAGATCAGGAGTGAAACAAGGCTGCCCACTGTCACCATTACTATTTAATATTGTATTAGAAATGTTAGCTTTAGCAATAAGAGAAGAAAAAGAGATAAAAGGAATCAGAGTAGGTAATAAAGAAACCAAATTATCACTCTTTGCAGATGACATGATGGTGTACTTAGAGAACCCTAGAGACTCAACTAAAAAACTACTAGAAACAATTCACAACTTTAGCAAAGTGGCAGGATTCAAAATTAATCCACAGAAATCATCAGCATTTTTATATATTACCAACAAAGTTCAGCAGCAGGAGATACAAAAAGAAATTCCATTCCAAATAACAGATGATAGGATAAAATATTTGGGAATCTATCTGCCAAGGAAAAGTCAGAAACTATATGAACTAAACTACAAAACACTTTCCACACAAATAAATTCAGACCTAATCAACTGGAAAAATATTAAGTGCTCATGGGTAGGCAGAGCGAACCTAATAAAAATGACAATACTACCCAAACTAATCTACTTATTTAGTGCCATACCAATCAAACTCCCAAGAAATTATTTTACAGATCTAGAAAAAATAGTAGCAAAGTTCATTGGGAAGAACAAAAGGTCAAGGATTTCAAGGGGATTAATGAACAAAAAAGGCAGATGAAGGTGGCCTTGCTGTACCAGATCTAAAACTATATTATAAAGCAGCGGTCCTCAAAACCATTTGGTACTGGCTAAGGAATAGAGCAGTCGATCAGTGGCACACGATTGGTTATCAGGACAATCTAGGCAATAACCTTAACAATTTAGTGTTTGATAAACCCAAAGACCCCAGTTTTTGGGATAAGCACTCACTATTTGGCAAAAACTGCTGGGAAAATTGGAAACTAGTGTGGAAGAAATTAGGGCTTGACCCATACCTAACACCACATACCAAGATAAGATCTAAATGGGTTCATGATCTAGATATAAAGAGGGACTTTGTAAGCAAGTTAGAGGAACGTAATATAGTTTACCTCTCAGACCTGTGGAGATGGAATAAATTTATGTCCAAAGAAGATCTGGAACTCCTAATTGAACACCAGATAGATAATTTTGATTATATTAAGTTAAAAAGTTTCTGTACAAATAAAACAAATGCAGACAATATTAGGAGGGAAGCATCAAACTGGGAAATCATCTTTACATTTAATGGTTCTGATAAAGGTCTCATTTCTAAAATATATAATTGTCTCATATATGTAAGAATTCAGGACACTCTTCAATAGATAAGTGGTCAAGGGGGATATGAACAGACAATTTTCAGACGATGAAATTAAAACCATCTCTAGTCATATGAAAAGTTGCTCCAAATCACTACTGATCAGAGAAATGCAAATTAAGACAACTCTGAGGTACCACTACACACCTGTCAGATTGGCTAAAATTACAGGAAAAGATAACGACGAATGTTGGAGGGGATGTGGGAAAACTGGGACACTAATACATTGTTGGTGGAACTGTGAACGGATCCAACCATTCTGGAGAGCAATTTGGAGCTATGCTCAAAAAGTTATCAAACTGTGCATACCCTTTGACCCAGCAGTGTTTCTATTGGGCTTATATCCCAAAGAGATCTTAGAGGAGGGAAAGGGACCCACATGTGCAAGAATGTTTGTGGCAGCCCTTTTTGTAGTGGCTAGAAACTGGAAACTGAAGGGATGCCCATCAATTGGAGAGTGGCTGAATAAATTATGGTATATGAATGTTATGGAATATTATTGTTCTGTAAGAAACGACCAGCAGGACGATTTCAGAGAGGTCTGGAGGGACTTGCATGAACTGATGCTGAGTGAAACGAGCAGAACCAGGAGATCATCATACACAGCAACAACAGTATTACATGATGATCAATTCTGATGGACATGGCTCTCTGCAACAAAGAATTGTCTCTAACCAGTTCCAATTGTTCACTGAAGAAAACCATATACACCCAGAGAGAGGGATATGAAATATGGACCACAACGTAACATTTTCATGATCTCTATTGATATTTCCTTGCATTGTGTTGCCTTTCTCTGATTTTCTTTTTTTTTCTTGTAGATAGGATTTTCCTTGCATAACTTGTCAAGTATTTTAACATTATTAACATTTAATGGACTTCCTGCCATCTAGGGGAGGGGAGGGTACTGGGGGTAAAATTTGTAATGGAAAGCTTTGTAAAGATCAATGCTGGGGAACTACCCATGCATATGTTATACAAATAAAAAGCTTTAAAAAAACTTAACAAAAATAGAAACTTAATCATAATGAAATGATTTCAATATCTTTCCATATTTCAAGCTGCCCAATAAACAGATTATTTTCAACATTTCTTCATAACATAAAAAATAAATAAATAAATAAATAAAATACATTTTTCCTTTGTCTTCTGAGGATAATGCAAAAACCAAAACAAACTAAAAAACAAACAACCAAAAATCCACAAACAGTAAAGATCCAAAAAAAATCAATGAAACCAATAAAAATTATATCACATTCACCAAACAAGTTGACTTTGTGTGGAAAGAAGTACAGAAAATGTAAAACCTACTTTAACACTTTCTTCATTTTAGGAGACATGATGTGTGAAATTATGACTACTATGAACAAGAGGAAAATTAATCACAAGGTATATTGATTACACAACTTCAAAAATGGCTACATAGTGGCTCTCATTTTCTGGCACTCTACCATTTTTGAAGCCTGCAAAGTACTGGTCCTCCTAAATGTAAAAAAAAAAAAAAAAAAGACCTAATAAACCAAAATAAGAGTACTAAATTAGGTTTACATAAAGCTTATACATAAACTTATTTTGAGATATGGTTGTATCATAAAAAACAAAGGAGATAAGTTTGTATTTCAAAATATAACACCCTACAAAACCGACATTCATAATAAAAAAAAATGTGAATAATTACTTTTAAAGAAAAAAGAAGTTAAGCAGTATATTTAATGTATGAATATTTCAAAAAAAATAGAAAAAAATTTTATAATTACATTCAAGAAGAAATAACAAAACAATGAATTAATATGCCCATAATTTTTAAAGTGAGACAAGGCTTCTTTAAAACAATAACTCATATTAATTGAAGGCTGACCCCCTGAAAAAAAACTTATGGAATGAACATGAAATTGTAAGTTCCTTAGAAGAAAGGATTATATTTTGCTTTTCTTCATATCCCTAATACTTAGGAAATTGTCTGACATACAATATATGCTCAATATTTGTTGAGTTGACATTTAAGCGCAAAAGAATATAAAGAGATTAAAGAGGCATGGTGGGGAAAAAAAGGAACATAAAAAAAAAGGAACATACAGAAAGAAGTCATGAGGGAGAAGAAAGAAAATAAGCAGAGGAGAGCTAGACAATATAACTTGCCTAGTTTGGGAATAAGAGAAGAGGACAATTTGTTTTTGTTTCAGTTCCTAATCCTGTGGCTTTGTGGCCCTATTCTACTTCCCCTGTGATAACAGTGAAACAGATGGAATGATCAAAGAAGAATAATTCATAAACTTTTTTTGGAGAGATAAATAAATGGGTTGGTAGAATTGGTTCAATAGAAAGGTAGCATGATATGGTAAGTAGCTTTGGAAAAGGAGGTCAAGATGACATAAGTTTTTATCTTACTAAGATGCAATGAACAAGTTAATTTCTTTGAAACTTAGTTATCTCATCAATAAAATGGAGAAATAGCCCCTATAAAATCACAGATTTATAAGGAACAAATGAGATAGGTATAACACCAAAAAGTATAGACCTATTATCTTGCACCCATAGGCAAGAATAAATACCTGGTCAACTTACTTTGTAGTGTGCAAAACAAAGATAGAGGCTACTATAAAGATAATGGCACCTGTTAGGGAATGAAGAAGTAAGGATCTCTGAGAAGAAATTAACAAGATCTTGAAAGCTAAATCAATATATGGTTTGATACAAATTAACTGATTTGTGATTTTGGTACAAGGGATTCCTAGGGAGAAAACTCGGCAAATATTGATTAGCACCACCTTCTACAGCTTACAATCTTAGAGATTTGCCTGGTATACTCAAAGGCATATTTGGTGACATGAATGTGAAAAGGAAGACAAATTTTTTTTAAAAAACATATATATAGATATAGATATAGATATAGAGAGTCAGTCAAAGGCATGTAGTCAGACAACATTAGATATAATAGGCTATACTTATCACCCCCATAAAATGACTATTTTAATAGACAAGGAATGGTCATTGACAAATTTACTTAAAGATAAGCTATGAGAAAGTTAATTAAGATCAAAATAAATATAACAAAAGGCTATAGATGATACTAAATTGCATGGAAACAGACTAGCTATAAATAGATTTGTTAAAATAAATTGTTGACTCTGTAAACAAATTTTTACTGAGGTCTTTTTTTAACACAATAAAAATGTTTCCCAGCATCTCTCTACCTTTCTCTCCCTAAGGGACACTTGATATAACAAATGATGTTTAAAAAAATAGAGAGACAGAGAGAAAGATTTTTTTTTAAATTAGTAAAACATCAGTCAACAAGCATTTATTAATCAATTACTCTGTGCCAGGTTCTATGTTAAGCACTAAGGACACACACACACACAAAGCAAAGGACAGTCCCTGTTTTCAAGGAGCACACATTCTAACATGAAAGACAACATACAATTTTAAACAAAGAATATATATAAAGGATAAATTGAAAAGCATTAAACAGGATGGGAGAAAGACTTATAGATAAGACTTGAAGGTAAAAAGGAAACTCAAGAGGGAGAGATAAGGAAACTGAGCTCCAGGCACAGGGGACAGATAGTGAAAATGCCCCAAATCAGGATTTGGAGTATCTTTGTTCAAAGAACAAGTCCTTGGCACATAAAAGTTGCTTAATAAGTGTTTGATTGATTGAAGGAGCAAGGAAGCCAGTATCACTAGGCTGAAGCCTTTATGTATTTGGGGGGGGGGTGAGAAGTATAAGGTGTAAGAAGACTAGAAAAGTAGGAAGAGTCCAAGTTATAAAGGGCTTTAAAAGCCAAAGAATTTCATATTTGATCACAAGTTTAATAGAGAATTGATTAAATAGGAGAGTAAAGAGATAAGATATGCATTTTAGAAAGATGAATTTGATAAATGAATGGAGGATGAATTGGAATGGGGAAGGACATGAGACAAGGAGAAAAATAAACTATTTTAACAGTCCAGGTATGAAGGGATGAGGACCTGCATCAGAAAGTGGTAATGTCAAGGGAAAGAAGATTTATGAGAGCTATTGAAGAGATAGAAACAATAAGATTTGTCAACTGAAATTTTTTTGGTTGGGGGGTAGGGGAGGGAGAGTTGAAAGTGAGAATCAAGGCTGGCATCTAGGTTTTAAGCCTGGCTAATTGGGAAGATGGTATTATCCTGAATAATACTAGGAATTGAAGAAAAGGAGAAAGATTTGGAGAAAAGATAAGAATTCAATTTTATATATGCTAAGTTTAAGATGAAATATCCAGTTTGATATATCCATTAGGCAGTTGAAGATATGAGTCCTGGGGTTAGGATAGAGGATAGGAAGGGATGAAAAAAAAATCTGAGAATCAAGTGCATAGAGATAATAATATGGATGGGAACTGATGTGAAATATAGCAGAGAGAGGAAAAGTAAGTCCAGGTCCAAACCGTGGGGGGTATGCAAAATTAATGGATACAACCTGAATAAAGATTCAGAAAAGAAAACTGAGAAAGAATGATCAACCAAAGCAGGCTGAGAACTTCAATATATTGCAAAAATCTGAAAATAAATGCAATGCATCCACTAGTATTTAAGCACAACACACTTTAAAGTTTAATCTGCATTATTAACCGTTCTTTCAATCACTCTTAAATCTAGGCAATCAACAAAAAAATAAAGCAAGACTTTATTTCTAATATTTATGAGTTTTCAAGCTGTAAATGTTCATACTAAGTCTAAAAGTCAGGATGTTTGGAAGAATGATCAAACAAAAAAAAAAAAAAAAAACAAAACCACACCATAAAAAGCTATTATGGTGACAGGGATACTTATGTTATAAACCTAGAAGAAGAGACTGACTCTAAAATGTTTACAAACTAAACCTCAAAGAATAACATAGATTGGCCATATTCAACTACAATTTCTGGAAAATATAAAAAGTTTAAAATGTTTTGTTTTGTTTTCCAAATGAAATGAGGGTGCTAAAAGAAAAAGAAGAAGAAGAAGAAGAAGAAGAAATAAGACTATTGAAAAATCAGAAAAGGAATTAGTAGCTTAACACAAGAAGTATGTTGCCTAAGCAACAAACTCCTTGAAAATTATAATGGACCAAAAAGAAACAAATTACTCCATAAGGCAGCAGAAAAGATTAAAACAAAGCCCAAAGATAGGAAAATATAGAAGAAAATCAAAGTTTTATCACAGCAAAAACAATTGATATGAAAATAGAGGAAAAAATAATGAAGAATCACCCAAACTACCTCAATGTTATGGCCAAAATATTTTTTCAAAAGCCTACATATCATATTTCATGATATTTTAAAACTGCCCAGATCTCTTAGAACCAGATGACAAAATAGAAATAGAATTTACTAGTTATCTTCAGAGAGAAATCCCAATATGAATATTCTCATGAACATTACAATCACAATCTAGAGTTTCCATGTCAAAGAAAAAACACCATCAGCAGTCAAAAAGAAATATTTCAAATATCAAAAAGTCATAGTCAAGATCATATATGATTTAACAGCTTCTACTATAAGGGAGTAGAAGTCTTGTGAAAAGATATTCTAGAAGGCAAAAAGGATAAATAATAAATTACTCATCAAAACAGTAAAATCATACAGAAGGGGAAAAAAAGACCTTTAATAAAAGAAAACTTCAAAGCCTTCCTGAAGAAAAAAACAGAATTGAATAAAAACTGTGAAACTGAAACACAGGAATTAAAGAGAAATAAAGCAAATACCAATGAACAAGTAGAATGGACTACACAAATATCAAGTGCTCACATTCAAATATAGGTAGGTAATATATGTATACTCTTTTAAATCCTATCATCATCAGGTATGAGGAGAGTCTAATTAGACAAAAGGCCTAAAGGGGAAAAAATACACTGGGAGAGAAGGAAAAGAAAGGTTAAGGAAAAATTATCTCATATGTGCAAGATTTTGCAAGTAAGCATGTTTATACATAAAGAGGAAGGGGTAGAAGAGCTGATATTTGAATCTCACTCTCATCTGATCTGGTCAAAGGAGGGAAGAATAGACATAAATATACATAGAGAGACACACAGAGGTTGGGTAGAGAAATACATTTCATTCAATAGGAAATGAGAGGGAAAAGAGAATAAGATGAGAAATTAGAGAAGAGACAGACCAAGAGAGGGATTAGTCTCAAGCAAAACAAATCTTGATGTATAAAAATATTTATAGGCCTTTATGAGGTGGGAAAGAATGGGAACATGAGGGGAATTTCATCAATTGTATAATGGCAAAATAAGTTATGGCATATAATTTGATGGAATACAACTGTAATATAAAAATTATTAAAAAAAGAGATAGTTTCAGAAAAACCTGAGAAAACTTGTATGAACTGAAACAAAATAAAGTGAAAAGAACAAGAGAATAATTTATATAATGACAAGATTAAAAGGACAAACAACTTGGAAAGAATTAAGAACTTTAATCAGCATGAAAAACCATGATTCCAGATGATTAATGATGAAATACTACATACTTTCTAAAAAGAGTACAGAATGAGACATTACACATGCTCATATGCCCGTGCACACACACACACATACACACACTGTATTACAAATTGTAATGTCTTTGAGTAACTGTAAAATTATTTTAATAATCCTAAGATTTTCCTTCAAACAAAAAGTGAACTGGATTACACTTAGAAAATTATGTAGTATTTTCAGTAATCTCAAATTACCAATCCATTCATTTTTTAATATCCTCATTCTACTGGTGATACATATATGTAATTTAGACAAAATGCATTTGATTAGGTAGAGCGAAAAAAGACAGATTCTTTCAATGAGAGTATATATCATAATTACACAAAATTCTGTAAAAACATATTACACAAACAACTTGATTCAATGTACCTCTAAAAATAAAACAGATACATTCTCCCCAGAGACACTGGCCACTGGTATAAAAAAAATCCAACACAATATCAAAGTTAAAGTAGGATTCCTCTTAGATTGTAAGGTCCTTTAGAGGCCCTTTTTGCAGATGACATTGTGCTCACTGCATTAAGTCCCAGAAGAACATTGCAGAATCTCCTAAATAATGACCTTACACCATTCTAAAGATGTTGACCTAAGTATCAACACAGGAAAATCAAAGTGTGTTTGTATCTATATTAAAATAATGGACAACCATAAAAAAAAAAAACCTTGTCCATCCATGAATGCCTATGTTGTAAAAGCAATATAGGTTGTGATAGGTCTACTAAACTAGGTTCTTCATTTAAAATTTCAAATAACATTTGAAAATAAAATCTTGTATACTTTACTTATGAATAAAACAGAGGATTTATACTTAGCTGATTCCTATTTTAATACTCTACGTAAAATGAGACCTTGAGTTCTCAAGATATTACACAGATACATACATATATGTGTGTGTATATATATATATGTGCGTGTGTGTGTGTGTGTATACAGATGTATAGTGAGGATACTAAACATAAACAGAAGATTAACCAGGTCCAAGATTTAACAACAGGTAAAGAGACAACTGTATTGTCACTGGACAACTGTAAAGTTATTTTAATGAAAAGTTGAAGCCTTAGAGTAGGTATTTTCCCTCTGAATTCACTATCTTGCTGGATTTTATATTCTATTTCCTCCACTATATTTTAGGTAAGGTATAGGTATATTTAGGAACCATGATAAACACACACTAAGGGAAATGAATATTTATTATACAAAACTTTCTTGATATTTGGTTCCCCATACTAGCAGGTCCAATAAGGGAGATTTTAACACATGATAACAATCCAAATAATTTTGGTTTTAGAGTATACTATTGGTTGTAGAGTATATTGCCTCAAAAGTTGAAGATAGGGAGATGGAACCAAGATGGTGAAAAAAAGGCAGGAACTCACCTAACATCTCCAAATTTCTTTAAATGATGATCCTAAGTAAATTTTAGAGCATCAGAACACCCAAAGACAGAGAACATTTTCCATCTGAAGACAACTTAGAAGGTCAGCAGAAAAGGTCTGGGAGCCAAAGTGGGAGCCAATATGCTCAGTCCCAGTGGAGGAAGGGCTAGTGTAGCCCTGGCTTCAGCCCCGGCCCCACACCAGTGAAGTAGGAACAAGTCTAGGAATCTCTATATGAATGTCAGTACTTCCAGTTTCTCTATCTCTCAGCCCAGAGACACCAAAGACAATTTAGATGGTCAGCAGAAAAGGTCTGTGGAAGCAGGGCAAGAGTCCAGCTCTAGCATAACCCCAACCCTGGGCCTGACCTGACCCCAGCTTCAGCAAAGTAGGACCTCTGAATCAGTTACAATACTGGTGGCTTCCAAAACTCTCAGCCCTAAGAGGACTTAGAAGGTCAGCAGAAAAGGTCTATGGCAATGGTAAGAGTCTAGCATGCAATTCCAGTGCAGGCCATGCCAGCCCTGGTCTCAGAGCCAGTTAAGCATGACTGTTGCTTTTAGCATACTAGACCTTACAACCACAGTGGCGCAGAGACACTCCTAAGAGTTGCAAAGCAGAAGACCTAAGGACCTGTCCTTAGAGGGATCTCTGAACAGCTTGGGACAGTGCACCCTCCACCCTGGAAACACAGTTTTACTTTAACAAAGAGTTAAAAGTTAAGAAATAGGCCAGGAAAATGAGCAGACTACAAAAAAAAAAAAAAGTTTCTGATCAAAGAAAGTTGCTATGGTGATAAGGAAGATCAAAACACATACTCAGAAGATGATACAAAATTGAAGCTCCTACATCCAAAGCCTCCAAGAAAAATAAGAATGGACTCAGGCCATATAGAAGAACTCAAAGGGATGAGAGAGAGAGAGAGAGAGAGAGAGAGAGACAGAGAGAGAGAGAGAGACAGAGAGAGAGAGAGACAGAGAGAGAGAGACAGAGAGAGAGAGAGAGACAGAGAGAGAGAGAGAGACAGACAGAGAGACAGACAGAGAGAGAGAGAGAGAGAGAGAGAGAGAGA
>JAJPUD010002904.1:114422-160071 GCA_023553655.1 Myrmecobius fasciatus
AGAGAGAGAGAGAGAGAGAAGGAGAGAGAGGGAGAGGGAGAGGGAGAGAGGGAGAGGAAAATTAGGAAAAGAAGTGAGTGGTTTAAAAGGAAATACAAAAAGCTAATGAAAAAAAAGAATGTCTTAAAAAGTAAAATTGGCCAGTTGAGAAAGGAATTTTAAAAGCATACTGAAAAAAATCAATTTCTTAAAAATTAGAAATGAAGAAATGGAAACTAATGACTTTATGAAAAATAAAATGAAACCAACAAGAAAAATGAAAATATAGAGAAAAAATGAAATCCCTCATTGCAAAAACAATTGAGCTGGAAAATATATCCAGGAGAGATAATTTTAAAATGAATGGTTTACCTGAGAAATCATGATCAAAAATAAGAGCCTGGACATCATCTTTCAAGAAATTATCAAAGAAAACTGCCTTGATATTCTAGAACCCGAGGATAAAATAGAAATTCAAAGAATTTACCAATCACCTCCTAAAAGAGATCTCAAAATAAAAACTCCCAGGAATATTATAGCCAAATTCCAGAATTCTCAGATCAAGGAGAAAATATTGCAAGCATGCAAAAAGAAATAATTGACGTATTATGGAGTCACAGTAAGGAAAACACAAGATTTAGCACCTTTCACCTTAAAGGACTGGAGGGCATAGAATATATTACACAGAGAGCAATTGAGCTAGGATTACAACCAAAAATCACCTACCTAGGAAAAAAGTATAATCCTTCATATGAAAAGGTGGTCATTCAGTGAAACAAGATTTTGAAGTGCTCATGATGAAAAAACCAGAGCTGAATGGAAAATTTAATTTTTAAATACAGGACTCTGGAGAAGCATAATGAAGTAATCAGAAAAATGATATCTTGTTTACATTCCTACATAGCAGGATGATACTTCTAACTCATGAAAACATTCTCATTATTATGGCAGTTAGGAGAAATATATATAGACAGAGAACACAAGACTAAATTGAATATGAAGGGATAATATCTTTTAAAAAATGATGAAATTAAGGGCTGAGAGAGGAATGCACTGGGAGAAAGGGAAAAGGAGAAGTGGAATGGTGTAATTTATCTGCCATTAAAAAAAAAGAGGCAAGAAAAAGCTTTTACAGTAGGGGGAAGAAGGGGAGGAAAGGACGAGTGAGCAAACCTTAATTGTCATCAGAATTGGCTCAAAGAAGAAATAAAATTCAAAGGAAATATGGTCTATCTTATGCTGTATGAAAATAGAAAGGGAATGGGGCAGCTAGGTGGCGCAATGGATAGAGCACCAGCCCTGAAGTCAGGAGGACCTGAGTTCAAATCTGGTCTCAGACACTTCCTAGCTGTGTGACCCTGGGCAAGTCACTTAACCCCAATTGCCTCAGCAAAAAGCAAAAAAAAAAAAAAAAAATAGAAAGGGAATGAGATAAGTGAAGAGGGAAGGGTGATAAGAAAGCTTATTGGGGGAGGGAGTAGTCAGCAGCAAAACATTTTTGAGGAAGGACAGGGTGAAAGGAGAAAGAATAAATGGGGGGAAATAAAGTTAGCAACAAGTAATTATAAAAAGAATCTGAAGCAAGTTTCTCATTTCTCAAACAGAAGAAACTGAGTCAAATTTATAGAAATAAGAACTATGTCCCAATTGATAAATGATCAAAAGATATGATCTGTGACCAAAGGGCTATAAATTCATGTTGATCCAATACTACTACTACTAGGAAAGGAAAAGGAAAATGACCTATATATACAAAAAATTTTATAACAGCTTTCTTCTTAGGGCAAAATTTGGAAATTGAGGCGATGCTCATCAGGTGGGAAATGGCTCAATAAAATGTGGTATGTGTTTGTGATGGAATGTTATTGCTCTATGCAAAATGGTGAGGAAGATGTTCTCAGAGAAAAAAACAAAAAACAAAAAACAAAAAAAAAACCCCAACCACCGAAAGTCCTCTGTGAACTCAAAGTGAAATACACTGTATACAAAGTAATAGAAATGTTCTGGGATGACCACCTATAAATGGCTTTGCTATTCTTAGAAATACAATGATCCATGGCAACTTCAGACTTATGATGAAAAATCCTATCCATACCTAGAGAAAGAACCGATTGTTGATTGTATCTGAATACAGATTGAAGCATTCTCTCTCTGTCTTTTTAACTTTATTTTTCGTAAGGGTTTTTTTTTTTATGAGGGTGGGACATGTTTTGTTTTGCCCCACAAAATGACTTTTATGGAAATATTTTACTTCACTCAAAGATAAAAAAAATGTAAAAAGATGTTAAATATAACTGGGGTAAAATATTAAATAAATAAATGAAAAACTGAAGATAGCTAAAGCAATTCTCCCTAACGTAAACAATTCAATGGATGGAATTGCCCTCATCCTGTCCTTATTCCTTATCTCAAAATATCTGTTACATTTTTTTTTCTTCATTTTTCTTAGGAATAGGTAAACTCTCCTATTCAATTGAATAGAATGAATTTTTCACTGAGCATCTAATTATGACCTTTTCATCTTTTCCAAATGATTATTTCTTGCATTTTTAATTTTTTCCTTTTCCACTTCCACTTGTCTAACACATTTAAATAATCTGCAATTTTAAAACAAATCTTCATCTTTTCTATCAAATTCTTTTGTTTATTGCCTACTCTTTTACCCCCATTTCCTTACTGTTTACTTTTACAATAATTACAATACTATTAACATCCTCACTACATCACCAAATTAATTTGATTTTTAATCAATCTTCCTCTCCCATGACCTCTAAATTGTTTTTATAGAGTAGTACTTTATTACATAATAGACACTGTGCTAAGTGCTGGGAGAAGATAAAGACCAAAATTGAACACACACAGAAATATATACAGTCTTTCTTCTTAACACTCTTTATTCACTTAACTTTCATTAAAAAAAAAAATAAATAAAAACATACTTTCATGGCCTCTCTCTCTCTGCTTTTCCTCTTTCCACATTCTTAAAGCAAGGTAAACACCTGTTCCTTGGCTAGACTCACTTTTTTTGAAGATACTTTCTCCTTCCAGAACTTTAATTTTCATCTTGACATAGATGTGACCTTTGTCCATTTCCAATTGCCTACTGTTTATTTTTAATTACATGCTCCAATCAATACCTCAAGCTTAATGTGTCCAAAATAAACTCATTGAATAACTCTAGGGCTCTTCCTGATTTCTCTAGATTAGGATTTCTTATTTTCCACCTGTGATGTCTTTTCACCTGAGAAATTTTTATGTGACTGAGTACATAAGTGTATATATGACAGATATACAAATCAAACATTTATTGAAGATAAATCGTAACTTTTCAACCCCCAACATTCAGTTATGAGATCCCATATGGGCTTAAGAAGCTCACTTTTAGTCACGCATGTTTATAACCTAGGAGAGGTTATTGATCAGTCATAGATGGTGAAATGTGGAAAAGACTTTAAAGGTTATCTATGCAAGCTCCTCAATTGGTAAATGAGGAAAATGTGGCCCAAAAACCTTAACGACTTTCCCAGAGTCAGAGAGAATAGTTAAGATGGAATTTTAACCTAAGACCTCTGACTCTCACCAGTGTTCTCTACCTTGAATAAATTCTACCTAAATATTAAATTCGGCACATTCAAAATGGAACTAATCTTCCCCAGTCCTGGCCTGCCCTTCTTTCTGCTCTTGCCTATTACTTACCGTCATAGAATACTACTTTCCAATAACCAAGGACAGTATCACCCTCAGCTCCTTACCCTTTTGTCACTACCAGTGTGAGAGGTTATCCAATCTGCTACTTTTGCTGATTGTACCTTTATAATTTCTCTCATACGCATCCTTTACTCTCCTCTGACGTTACCACTACACTAGTGCAGGTCCTCATCACATTATCTACTGTACAAGCTTGCTAATCTCTCTGTATACAATCTCTCCCCACTTCAGTTCATGTTCAACTCAGCCATCAATGAGCTTCCTGAAGTGCTGGTCTGACCACATCACCGCTGCAGCCATTCCTCCAACTGACTCAATCAATTCCAGAGACTCCCTCTATTAAGTTCAGAGTAAAATAAAATCCTTTTCCACTTTTAAAGTCCTCTAAAACCTGGATCCTTCCTCCCTTTCTAGTCTTCTTATACTTTATTCCCCTCACCCTCTAACCTCACATACATATATCTCCCATATTCTGAGATCCAGACAGTGGCTTCCTTTGTGGTTCGTAGAATTAAGATACTCTATTCTTCCAACCTCATACATTTTTTGCTGGTTATACTTCACTTCTGAAGTTCATTTTTAGCCTCTTGTTCTCTGGCTTCCTTCAAGTTCCAGAAAACCCTACTTTTTACAAGAAGCCTTTCTTGACCTACCATTTGTATACTGACATCTCCAATTTCTTATACTATGCAGACCTATTATCTATTTAGATATACATATATATTTTACTTTCACATAGTTATTTGCCATATTGTTTACTCTGATCCACTGTGAAATACTTAAAACCAAGCACTGTCTTTTTTTGCTGGTATGCCCAGTACTTAGTACAGTGCCGGGCATATAATGTCTGATCTAACTCATTTTGCACTGTCCATCCCACCAATACTTTTAACCTCCATTCACTCATGTCATCACTTTAAATCAATGTTATATCTATCAGTTGGACTAAACAATAATCTAACAAGATTTCCTTACTTCATCTTTTCCCTTTCAATTCAATACTGTATAGTACAATGTATAGTACAAGTATTTTCATGTGATTCCACTACTTAAAATCTTGGACAGGTGTTCATTATCTTATTAAATGACAAACTCTCTACAATCTAGCTTTGATCTATCTTTACAGATTCACTTCATACTATTTTACTTCTCGACCAAACTGGATTTGAAAGGCCACAAATGCATATCTAATATTTTAGTAAAGCACTGTCTTTGGTTGCAATTTTCTATAACTAGAATGTCCTGTCTTCCCTTCAATCTTAATTCTTTATCATCCTTTTATGTGCTAGTAAATCATTTTGTATGACTTTTCCAAGATACATGTCTAATATTCCCCTCCTAGACTGTAAATTCTTTTTTTTTTTTGCTTTTTGCTGAGGCAATTGAGGTTAAGTGACTTGCCCAGGGTCACACAGCTAGGGAATGTTATGTGTCTGAGACCAGATTTGAACTCAGGTCTTCCTGACTTCAGGGCTAGTGCTCTATCCACTGCGCCACCTAGCTGCCCCCAGACTGTAAATTCTTAAGAGCATGAGAATTCTTTCTCCATATCCCTCCAAGAATCTATCCTAGTACCTTGTACAAAGGAAAAGCTTACTGCAGTTGTAAGAATTCTGGGGCAAACCCTTTAATAATAAAGACAAGTTCTCTCAAGTGTGGCACTAAATGAGCTTCAACTTACAAATATACTTAAATTTTGCTACAGTGAAGTCATGGGAATTATTATAGGATAACCAGGTAGTGTCTATCTGGGGCCTTCTTTACTCTCTAGCATTTTCAGGGTTTCCTTTTCCTATTATCTAATTTGGAATATCCCCATAACAAATTTTTCTACCAGGGAGTGTGGAGATGCAAATTCACCAAAGGCTTGGTGAATTATTGTATATATATTTTTAAAAGTTTGATAATTTCTTTTATTAGTATAATTAAGTAAACAAGAGAGAATTGAAATTGTTAAAGAGCTATTAGTCAATTTGTCAACTCACTTACAATATTCCAATACCTGGTTCACTTTTTTCAATTACTGAAAATGCTTCTAGGCTTTCTCCTATTACCACCAGTTAATATAATATTGAAGGAATTCACACTAATTTAAGTATTTGCCTAAACTAAATACTTAAGCAATTTACCTTAGGAAAAATTCTAATTTATAGGTTTAAATAACACCAGAATAGAATACTTAATAGTTTCAATAAATTTGAAACATTTATTTTTGTCATTAACAAGACATGACTTCTTATAAAACTTAAAACACACTAGCAGGAAATAAAAACGACCAACTACAGATTTTTTAGACATTACTCAAACTTTTAATGTATCAATTTATTGCATATGTCAGTACAGAAAAATAGAAAGTGTTTTTTAAAATAAATTTATTGTAAAAAAATCAAAATGTAAATGTTTAAGACTGCCATGGTTAGCACATAAATATACTGCAATGTTTAAGTTTAATTTATAAAATGCATTACACCACTATTTGAAATAAGAATGGCAAGGAAATGAAAAAATATATGACTTACATTATGACTTCGGGAATCTTTTTTTTTTTTTTTTAACAACCTGAATTTATTTTACGTAGAGAATTTAATTTTCAGCATATACTGTACTGACGGGAATTCTGCTAGCATTAAAATCATTTTCAATACCACATATCAATCTTCCTTGTTACATGGGTATTTTTATATGGCACTTTTGTAAAGTGTCTCTTGTACACAATCCTATTTTAAAGTATACATAGTTCTAAAAATATGAAATATAAATGGAGGTATATTTGTGTCACTTGGCCAAGATGGATTAATTCATGGGTAAGATGACAGTTTGCATTAATTTCACCATATGAATTAATGTATGACACTTTTGATTAGCCAAGAGATGCTGATGTGCATATATTATATATAAACAAACAGAAGTGCATTTCACTGACTATCCTTTCAACTGGGAGATTTATAAATAGATGTTTGTGCTATGTCATTTTGTAACTTTACCTGAGTGATATGAAGGAAGATAGCTCAATTTAACTGGATAATCTGAAAGCATTATTTGCATTTTTTTTTCAAAATTTCATAAATGATGCCAAAAATAACGAGTCGCTGAATCCTTATTAGTAGTCTCCATTCATGACCTAGAAAAAAAAGTGATTTCTGAGAGACATGCTCATGATCTTATCCCAAATTCACTTCCAACTACAATGGAATACAATTTAAAATAGTACTACAAAATATAACTTTATCAGATTTTACAAGATAAAAATTTACATAAAATTGGTTATGGCCTTATTTCTTGCAAACCACAAAATAAATCTATTCCCTTTACTGTTGTTACTACACTACTGAAATCGACAGTACTTGCTGACAAAGAGATTGACAAGTAAATATTAAATAAAACAATAGTCAAATGAACTGAATGTTTGTCAATTCTATCAAGTTAGAACATAGCAAAAGAACTAGTGAATAGCAGAAAGATGCATAAAACTAAAGTTGGAAAATATATAATTATCAATGACCAAAATACCTAGTATAAAACAAGCTAAGCTTTTCTAGACATTAAAATCCAAGTTCCATCCCCCGATTTTTTTTTAAAGAAACAATAAATACAATATAATTTCAAAACTGCTTGCTGTCCCAGTGTAATAGCATCAACTAGTGTCTCAAAGAAATGTATGTATTTCAAAAGTGCTTTAAATTAGAGCATATGTTTCTATAACATATGCTGGTCAAGTTTCTTGCTTATCACACTCATTTTATCACATATCTCCAATATAATAAAGCCTATTTAGATTTCCCTTTCTGGGTATGTTTCTCATCTCCTATTGCATAATATTAACTTCCATTGTTTGCCAGGAGTATAAAAACAAATTTGGTTTCTTTTATAATTCTTTAATGGAATGTCCTTATCCTGACAAGATTCATAAAAATGGGATCATGCTAAACTTTTAGATTTTCCCCAAAATAACAATTGAGCACTAAATTTAAATTTCATGAGGGAACATTCTTATTACAACTATTGCATTAATTAAATCAGAAAATGCATATAGGTATTTCCATTATTTCTGATAGATGGCCTGAAAGAGAACAATTGAATTTATTCATTTTGCCATGACCAGATGATTACTTCTGGCCACACAACATGAAATATGTCTGAAAACAGGTTGCTATGGATTTTATAGACCTCTGATGTACTATTAAAGCCTGTTTCCCACCCCCTCAACCATCTGACTAGAGGATGCTTTCCCTCAAATACCTACTAAAGAAAAATACAGCAAGCTCCACATACAAATGGCTCAATACATTATAAAAGTCATAGGCGCTTTTCTCCAAAAGACAGAGGACATAATACACTAGCACCCTTAAAAAAAATTGCCAAATAGCAATGTTTATGATTTAACAAAAAGTGGTGGAGAAGACAAACATTTGGCATAAATTAAAATTTTGTTTTCAACACAAATTCCTACACAGTATTTACAATTAAGTGTTGCTGTGTAAATGTGGACCTTACTAATTGCTCCTAATTTTCCAGAATCAGCTTATTTTATATTAGAGCTTGATGAAAATGTACTTATTCTTTTGAATATTAAAAACATAAAACTCACTGGAGCACGTGGAAAAGATATTATGTAAGTTTTTAGAGTGGAAAATTTATCCATATAGATTATACTTTTCAAAACCAAGGAACTTTTAGGAAGAGCACTTCTTAATTATTCAGTTAATGTTTAAAAAAAATTTTTTTTAAAAGCACTCCCAATAACTCTCACTGACTTTATTATCTTTAATACTGAATGCAATTGTAGATTGCATTATAAAAAAATGTGATTTGTGAAAAATATTTCTGGTCCAAATTTCACAGAACAAGTTTTAAATAAGGCTAAAATTATTACTGATTTAGTCTTTACACTATGGCTGCTTTTCTTAAGTCAAGGAATGCAAATTGAAAAAGATGAATTTAATGAGAATCAATTAAAATTGTACTGAAAAGTTGGTATATATGTACAAACCTCATTTACATAGAACTGCCAAACATTACTGGAAACAACTTACCTTATCTATGGCTCATCTGCTACATTTTTGGTAAGGTAGCATTATGGAATACTCCAAGAATCAAAGGGAAAATATTCTGCAAACATATCTAAATACTACTTCTATTTAAGCCTACTAAACTGTGTAGCCTAGAAACTTAAAAAAAAATACTTATTGTGAAAATATGCTTTATGGCAAAATTGGGAAATTCTCTGCCCTCCAATACAGAAATAAAATACTTCCTAAAAAATCTATCATTTAATAGACACTGTTCTCTTTATTACCAGATGAAGCAGGAAACCAAAGAACATGATATTTTCTTTCTACCTTTTTTCTTTTTTTGGTAACTCCACTGAGCTAACATCTTGGCTTTGGTTTGGGGTTTACATGGATATTGGGACTTAAAATTCAAATAAGGGTTAACAGCTTAACTCCTCTATATAACTATACAATCACATAATGAGAAGTATTTTCAAAGTTAGTTCTTTAAAAAGTTCAAATCTTTGTTATGGCTGCTATTAGTATGTCTAGCTACAGATTGTTGATATTTACATAAGCTAAAATTCTCTTTGCCACCAAAATGCCTACAAATGTTTAAAAATTTAGATAAACACAATCAACCAAAGCTGCAGTAAAATCCTAAGTATCTATTTTGACATGCCAAGGATTTTGGTTGTACTCAACAGAAATACTATGATTACATTTGTTTAACGGCTTCTACTTATTACTAAAGGGCGGGAAAAGACCTCAGCACTCACAGAAGCTAAGTCAATGGCACCCTGCACATAGGCCTTATGGTTTATCCTTTTGACAAACATGTAATAAAATGTTTACATAAAAATAGATATAACCCAGATTATAGTATACACTAGTATACTGCTGGTGCTATTTACATTAAAAATGTTGAATTGCATAATTTGGGGAATAAAATACTGTCATGCATTTTATGTTAATTCTTGAAGTGAAATATGCAGTTACAGAACATAGTTTGCTAACCATGATTGTCCCAGTATTTCCTAAAGTGAAGAATACAGAAAAATGTCTTGCTATCTCAACTTTTTCTTCCCTCATCTACCTCCCTTCCCATCAAAATATAAGAATAGCACAGATTATAGATTATTACCACTTCTATAACCAGGAACCTTTGAATAGTCTCCATTATAATGGCATAATAAAATATGGATACATATCCATATTGAAAGATTTGATGAAAATGTATGAAACTATTCCAACAATGACTTTTTTTAAATGTAAAAACTATCTGGATCATCACAGAAAAGTATTAAAGACCTTTCAAAGTTTAATTTTACTCTTTAGGCAAGTACAGACATAATACACATTTAAAAATTAACATTCTTTATCACTTTGCACAAATCAAGATACAGTGCATTAATCAGAAAAAGAATATTATATAATTGTTACATTGGATGAAGTCTTTGCCATTTCTTCAGGGGAATGACTTTTTATAACTTCTTTGATGAATTGTTCAAGTGCAGTGAAATAACCCTGGCACTGCCATGTGTCATTATGAGTTCCATCAGGAAAAATTGCTAATCTTTTAGTCCGAGATGGGGAAAGTTCATAAAGCTGCTTCATCATTACTGGTGGAATTAACTGGTCTGAGAGCCCAGAGATGAAAAGAGAAGGCATTCTGCACTGAGAGATTTTTCTATAGGACAGGAATTTATTTTTGTAGCACCACAAAGGAAGATATCGCATTGGAAAGAAAGAAAATAAAGTAGTGGCCATATGTGGTATGCTTAGAAATGTGTTCTCTACCATGATGGCTGAAATCCTATGGGAATTTTCAGAAGCTAAGTGTATAGCTACTGCTCCCCCCAAGGAACGGCCAAAAAGGAAAATTTTTGTTTTATCAAGGTCAGGTCTGGTCATTACATAGTCCAGTACTGCTTCGGAGTCTAAGTAGAGTCCTTCTTCACTTGCTTCACCTTCACTCTTTCCATAGCCTCTATAATCAACAAGTAAAAGGTTAACTTTCAGGTTAACCAGCATAAGCAAAGCATTTGGCAACCTATGACCAATATTGCCTGCATTTCCGTGAAAATAAATGATAGTTGGGGAATATGTTGAATCATCTCCAGTGTATCTCAGTAAAATAAGATTGAGAAGCACTCCATCTTTGGTTCTGATGAAAATGTTTTCATGAGGAATGCCAGTGGGCATAGGGACATAAAGGCGGGATGATGATGGCTGTTCTGGAAAATAAAGCAATACATCCTGGAATTTATATAGAATACCTGCTATAGATACAAATATTAACACAAGTAAGGTGATGCCTCCATACAGATGGAAAGTCACTATTAAAGGTAAAAGAGAAATACGGCAGAGAGCCCAAGACCATGAAGCTAAGGCTAATAGCCATCTTTCAACAAAGGTCCACAACATCCATGACTTTTCCATTGTAGGTCTCCTTGAACTATTATTCCATATGTATCCTAAAAAAAAGAAGAAAAAAAAAGAAATATATAACCAAAAATTTAACAAAGTATTTCATTTACTTAAAAAACAAAAAACTCCAATCACCCTTTTTTATGATATATGACAAAAGTATTAGGTTTTAAGTTCACGTATGTGGAGGTATTAATCCAAAAAAAAAAAAAAATCCAAAGAAAAGGAATTTTGTAAAGATATTTTGACTGAGAAATTCTTAAAAGTTACATTTCAATAATTAGGCTATTAGATTAAGAAGGGCCCAATTTAAGAAAACACTATTAAAAAGTAAGATCTTGCTATAATAAATTGGCTCACAAAATAATCTATTTTTTGCAGCTTTCAATTATCTCCTTTATCTGATCAATTTTTGGACTTCATAACTTGACTACACTCTAACCCATAAAACATATTTCTATAACCCACATACATATGAACTGGTAATATGAATAATTTTTATTTTTAAATAAAAATAATTTTTAAAATTATAAAAATGAGGAAACTGGAGCTTAGAGACATTAACTGATTTGTCATACAGTGTCAGGGAAAAAGTCTTCTTGATTCCATGTCCAACGTTCTATTTTCTACATAACATCGAACCTCTTTCTTGGTTAATGACTATTTAATCTTACATATTAATCTGATTTACTAAAAATATAACAGATTTTAAGACCTAAAGAATAATAGTCTATATATGAATGATAAAATATAAAGGCTTAAAGAATTTTTTAAAAAATCAAGTGTAATTTAGATGTTTTTCACTGTGGTACTGATAATCAAATATTTAAAGTAGTATTCATTCTTTGTTTAATTTTGCAAAGTGATTTACAAAATTTGAGTTATATGTCAAAAATCTGTTAGTCTTTATCCACATCCCAGGAACCAACACTGCCAAGCTGTAGTATGCTTTATAACAATTAGCAAATTTATATTTCGCACAAGAAATGGAAATTAGAAGATGCTAAATCAAGTTTACAAAACTGCATACTCATGACAAAGCCAGCTAGCATTTAAATTAAAAAGAAAGCTAAATAATAATATACTAAATAACGTTCAGTCCAAAAATTTGAACTAATAAATAAATTCTACAATAATCACTGCTAACATCAACAATGCTAAAACCCAATACAGTCCTTTTTAAAATTATTAAAAGCTCACTGGAATGCAAATTTATTAGTTTTAAGGTAATTTCTTTTTTTAAAAAGCACAAGTAAAAACCTGTATTTGGTATATTTAATTTATAAAGAAGAAATAAATGGTTCCTTTGTTCTAAAATTACTCTGGCTAAAGTATAAATAAGAAAAGAACACATAGGTATAGTATATCAAATATTTGTATTTATTTTACAGTTTTAAAATAAACCTCAGATAAAAAAAAGAATAATTAGATTAGGTTTATAATATAATATTTTACAAAGTAACTAAAGAAAATGAAGGCAATTGAGAAAGAGTACTAAATGTCAAGTAACTGCTAATTTGAAAACCAACATCAAAATCCTATTGCATTTGTTATGAGAAAAGGATGGTTTCTTTTCTTTTCTTTTCTTTTCTTTTTTTTTTTTGCTTTTTGCTGAGGCAATTGAGGTTAAGTAACATTCCCTAGTTTGTGATCCTGGGCAACTCAAGTGTCTGAGACCACATTTGAACTCAGGTCCTCCTGACTTCAGGGCTGGTACTCTATCCACTGTGCCATCTAGCTGCCTTGAGGATGGTTTCTTGAACAGAATAAAGCCAGTTTAAAATATGTGGAACAGAGAGACTATCAAAAATCTTGGTTTGGATGAATCCTACTGGAAATAATTAGGAATTATTAATTAAAAGAACTGAGTTGACTCCTCCCTGGATGTTTCTAACAGTGGTGGGAAATAAGAACAGACATTTCTGGAAACAAAGTTAAAGGTTAAATATATATAACCACTAAGCCTGCTTTGTCAGTCCTCTACCCCAACTATATTCCTCTGAAAAAAGAAAGCAGAAACTTGGGGAAAGAAATATAAGTATTAACGTTTATATAGTACTTCATAGCTCGCAAAGTGTTCTGTTTTAACACAAAGTATATCATAGTCCTTACAACCTTTTGAAGAAATAAACATTATCACCATTTTATAGAAGAAGAAACTGGTATAGCTGATGTGATTACTCTGCAGGGTACAAAACAGAGTTCTGTGGCAGGAACAAGAGTGCAGTACCTGGTGGTTAAAAACAACAAGGATCACGAACATGTGATGGATGATTCTGGGAAACAGGGAGGTAAATCCCTCAGTGAACACCTGGTATTGGTACAAGCAATATACTTTGCCAAAGGGTGAGGTCATCCAAAGTGCAGAGGAGTATTGTTATGCCAAGCTCAGGGCACAGCCTGCTTGCTGGACTTTGATTATGAAGCCAATACATTAGGTATTGTTTGACCCTTAAGGTTCTGCATGTCTTAATATTGTCAAAATATTTTGGACACACCTTTTTTTCCTGAGCCATTTATAAATTAAGGATTCATTAGTTTCAGGTAAGATACATTTGGAACACTAATGATCACTTTCAATACAATGTGAAGTCAAAAAAGAATTTTTAAAAAAAATCAGTGGAACAATCCTGAAGATATCAGAGGGATAGCAATATTATCTGTTTAAGTTGTCAGCCAATTAAGCTTGTTTCAAGAGTTTGCTCTCAGTCCCCAAATACGAATATTTTCAATTCTCTATAGTCTACCTTGTTCAATCAGGGAGAAGTTATTTTAAACTACTAAAAAAAAGTGAAGATTTCATACCATGTCAGTATCTGCATAATGAAGCAGTAAAGAGATTCAGTAAAGTTTAAAAAAAAAAAAAAACTGTAATGATTTTTGTACATTGTGTAAACCTTATTTGCTTTTTGGAATTTTGGAAAAATGTTCATGAATAAAGTTAATCCCTCAGCTTATTTAAAAATGACCCTTACAATAGTACTCAGCAATCTTTAGTGAAGACTTTTAAAAACGTTGAAAATGGATTAAAGGAGTATCTGCTTTTAGAGCTATTATGCAGGAATTCTCTCAATTATGAAAATTTTACAATGAAATTATCTTTCCCAAAACCTTGGGAAATTTTTTTTTTCCTTTTCTCCAGATCTGGCATCTTTTTATCATCACTGTCTGATGAATCATCAATTATGTATTTCATTTACTTCTGGTAAATCTTATCTTTTAACATCTCCCATGATGTTCATTATCTCAGAGAAATGGCCAAAATTGGATCTGTCTTCACACTCAAAATTGGGTGTCTTCATCATGGACTAACATTTAGCCAGTCTACATTCTATGTCTCTTATGTCACACTTCAGCAGAATAACCAGAGAAGAATTCCTAAAATATGATTTGGAATTCTCTGGCACTTGAGGGCTCACATGGTTGAACCCAAAATCTCTGGGGGATGATCAACCCCAAGTTCCATATTTCAACATGAAAAAGTCCATATTTGTACTAAGAATTTGCTTTCTTCAACAAAGAGAAGGCACAGAAAATGTGACATTTGATAATTTCCAAACCTGTGCACTTTTTTCATCTAAGAATACTGATGAGATTCATATTAATCGTGAGACAATACATGAAAACAAAACAAAAGACAAGCATAACTAGAATTTCTATTTATTTCTGACCTCCCCCAAAAGATGGAATTTGGTCAATTAAACATTCTGCTCCATCTTAAGGTCCTTAAAAGAACATGTGTGTGTGTGTGTGTGTGTGTGTCTAAACATATATATTTCAATACATGTGGAAGAGCATCTCTTCAGAAGCTAATTTTTCTTGTTATATATAAAATGGCCTTTCTTCTTTCCCAAAAGGAATTTCTTCTTTCCGTACTAACTTAATGGCTTTATCAATATAAAAAATGTATTACACACCATACCAATCAAAACTGCCAAGAAATTACAGAGCTAGAAAAAATATTAAGTTCATCTGGAAGAACAAAGGGTCAAGAATTTCAATGGAAATAATGAAAAGTGCAAATAAAGGTAGCCTAGCTGTACCAAACCTAAAACTATATTATAAAGCAGCATTCATCAAAACCATTCAATACTGGCTAAGAAATAGAGTAGTGGATCAGTGGAACTGGTAAGGTTCATAAAATAACAGTAACAACAAAAGTAATCCACCCTAGCTTCTGGGATAAGAACTCACTATTTGACAAAAATTGCTAGGAAAACTGGAAAACAATACAGCAGAAAATGGCATTGACCAATACGTAACACCCAATATACCAAGAAAGATTAAAATGAATTCATGATTTAGACATAAACGATGACACCATAAGCAAATTAGAAAAATAAAGGATAGTATATCTCCCAGACCTGTGAAGGAAGGAATTTATGATTAAAGAAGAATTACAGTACATTGTGAAATGCAAAATGGATAATTTTGATTATTTAAAATTATAAAGTTTTTGTACAAACAAAACCAATGCAGACAAGATTAGAAGGAAAACAGAAAACTGGAAAAAAATCTTTACATCCAAGGGTTCTGATTTAGGCCCCATTTCTTTTTTTTTTTTTTTTTCCTCCATTCTATTTATTTTCTTTTTTTTTTCTTTATTAAAACTTTTTATTTGCAAAACATATGTATGGGTAATTCTTCAACACTGACCCTTAAAAAGCTTTCTGTTACAAATTCCCCCCCGCCCAGGTGGCAGGAAATCCACTACATGTTAATTATGTTAAAATACTTGAAAAATCAAATATATGTATACGTATTTCCACACTTATTGTTGTGCAAGAAAAAATCGTATCTACAAGAAAAAAAAAATCAGAGAAAGGAAACACAATGCAAGCAAACATCAATAGAGAGCATGAAAATGTTATGTTGTGGTCCACATTTCATATCCCTCTCTCTGGATGTATATGGCTTTCTTCACTGAACAACTAATTGGAACTGGTTTGAAACATTTCATTGTTGAAGAGACCCACAACCTTCAGAACTGATCATCATATAGTCTTGTTGTTGCTGTGTATAATGATCTGGTTCTGCTCACTTCGCCCAGCATCAGTTCATGCAAGTCTCTCCAGGCCTCTCTGAAATCGTCCTGCTAGTTGTTTCTTACAGAACAATAATATTCCATAACATTCATATACCATAATTTATTCAGCCATTCTCCAACTGATGGGCATCCATTCAGTTTCCAGTTTCTAGCCACTACAAAAAGGGCTGCCACAAACATTTTTGCACATGTGGGTCCCTTTCCCTCCTTTAAGATCTCTTTGGGATATAAGCCCAATAGAAACACTGCTGGGTCAACAGATATGCACAGTTTGATAACTTTTTGAGCATAGTTCCAAACTGCTCTCCAGAATGGTTGGATCTGTTCACAATTCCACCAACAATGCATCAGTGTCCCAGTTTTCCCACATCCCTGCCAACATTTGTCATTATCATTTCCTGTCATTTTAGCCAATCTGACAGGTGTAGTAGTACCTCAGAGTTGTCTAAATTTGCATTTCTCTGATCAATAGTGATTTGGAGCACCTTTTCATATGACTAGAAATAGTTTTAATTTCATCATCTGAAAATTGTTCATATCCTTTGACCATTTATCAATTGGAGAATGGCTTGAATTCTTATAAATATGAGACAATTCTCTTTGTATTTTAGAAATGAGGTAAAGGCCTCATTTCTAAAATATATAGAAAATTGATTCAAATATAAGAATAGAAACAATTCTTCAATTGATAAAATGGTCAAAGAATATGAACAATTTTCACATGTAGAAATTAAAACCATTTCTAGTCATCTAAAAAACTGTTCTAATCAGTATTGATCGGAGAAAAACAAATTAAGACAACTCTGGGGTAGCACTACACCCCTCTCAGAATGGCTGACAGGAAAACAATGATAAATGTTAGAGGGAATGTCAGAAAATTGGGACACTATGGCTGATGGAGCTGTGAACTTATCCAACCATTCTGGAGAGCAATTTGGAACTATGCCCAAAGGGCTTATCAAACTGTGCATTCCCTTTGATCCAGCAGAGTCTCTACTGTGCCTATATCCCAAAGAGATCATAAAAAAGGGAAAAGGATCCATATGTGCGAAAATGTTTGTAGCCACCCTTTTTGCAGAGTCGAGAAATTAGAAACTGTGTGAATGACCATCAGTTGGGGAATGGCTGAATAAGTTACATAAATGAATGGTATGGAATATTAATGTTCTATAAGAAACAATCAGCAAGACGCTGATTTGACTGGAGAGACTTACATGAACTAATACTAAGTGAAGTTGAATAGAACCAAGAGAACATTGTACATAACAACAGCAAGATTATGAGATGATCAATTCTGATGGATGTGGCTTTTTGCAACAATGAGATGATTCAGGCAAATTCCAAAAGACTTGTGATAGAGAGAGCCATCTGCATCCAGAAAAAGAGACTCTGGGGACTGAAACGTGGATAAGTTTTTCACCTTCTTTGTTGTTGTTTTGCTTGCATTTTGTTTTCTCTCATTTTCCCCCATTCCTAATATGATTTTTCTTATGCAGCATGATTAATTTGAAAATATGTATAGACAATTGTACATGTTTAACATATATTGAATTATTTGCTATCTAAGGGAGGGAGTGGGGAAGGGAAGGAGAAAAATTTGGAACACAAGGTTTTGCAAAGGTGAATGTTGAAAAGTATCTGCATATATTATGAAAATTAAAAGCTATTATTTTAAAAAAAGAAATAAAAAATGTGTTCCAAAATAAAGTTCAAATAACTCAACAAGGATTTATTAAGCACTTAATTCTGTGCTAAGTTGAAAGGATACAAAGAGGCACAAAAGCCAGTCTGTTCTCAAAGTGCTCATAGTTTAATGGAAGTGGGGTGGGGGAAGCCCCGCCCCCCCCCAAACCCGGGGGGGGGGGAGAACTACACACAATTTAAATGCTAGATAAATTGGAGATAAACAACAGAGGAAAGGTATTTTACAGGCTTTAAAGGAAATGGGGAAAGGATTCTTGTAAAAGATGGAAGTTTAGTTTGAAGGAAGTCAGCAAAACCAGGAAGAAATGTCAAGGGAGAGAATCTCGGGCATTGGGCACAGGGTGTCTCATATAAGGAATGGCAAGACAGCCAGTCAGTGGATCTCAGAGTATATGTGTGAGTATGGGGAAGAGGAAAAGTGGAAGAGAGGGAGCCTAATGAAAATAAGGTCTAATATATGAATTTAAAATAGATTGAAAAATCAAGTGAAAGTACTTTCATAAGAAAGTGTTTTGTTAACCATAAAGTATGTATATTTATAACAGGGCATCACGTTTACATTTCAATGAGTGATAAACTCATTTAGTATTATTTGGGGTACTTCTACTCACTTCTAAAAGCCCTAAATGCAATCCCAACCTTATCCTCCAGCAAGAAATTATATTCTGGGTAGTCAGTGAGAAAAGTGAAATAGTTCAAGGATGTGCTTCTCTATTGTTATGTTGGATTATTCATTCTATAACTAAATTAAATGGGAATAGGAGATTTAGAGAGAGTGGAAGTAGATGAATTAAACTAAACATTCTTTTTTGCCACCACAGAAGTTTCATTTCTTCAGGCTGTGCCCTTCTATTATTCAAAAAAATCATACAATTAAAAACTTTTAGATGACTTAAGCCCAAGCCTTTTATTTACTGTACATTTGTATATTATTTTGTCAAGTTACAAAGCATAAGATTATAGATTTAGAGCTGAAAAGAACCAAATGATCATCTAGTCCAGGATTTCTTAAACTTTTTCTACTTTTCACCCAAGAAATTTTTAGCCAACTCAGATTATACAGAAAAAGTGGGTATTCCAAACAAACATTTACTGGTAATTATAATTTTGTAACCCTACAGTCAGTTATATGACCCCATAGAAGCTTGCAACCCACAGTTTAAGAGCTAGGATCTAGTCCAAACCCCTCATTTTACAGATAAAGAAACTGAAGCCCAGAGTAATTAAGTGATTTTCCCCAGTCTCTTAGGGAGTAAGTAGAAAAGCCAGAATTCTAATCCAGGTCCTCTGATTCTATATCCGGTATTTCTTGTATGGTTCCAAATTGACCTATGTCATATAAATATATTATGTATGTGTAATTTATAGATGGGTATGGATTTTATTATATGTATTTATGTATATATTTGCATATATGTATTATAACAGTTGATCATTACAACTTTTTAAAGTACAATAAAAACAATAATTTTTATTTTACAGATGAAAAAAATCAAGCACTTATTAAGCCCTGACTAAGAATAATTAGGGATGCAACGAACGAAATGAAACCATTTTTGTCCTGTAGAAGGTGGTATCCAAACTGAATTCTGAAGGCAATTAACAATGTGAAAGAGTTCCAGATGCTTTTCTCTCTTATCACACTTCCATTAAATTATGATTGAGATTCAACTTGCTTTCAACATCCATTTTTTTTTTCAGTCAAGGACGGAAAATTTGAAAAACCATGCTATCTGGGCATCTGAAATGTAGATGCAGATGTGTCATCAAAAAGTTGGAGATAAAATATACTATTAATTTCATATACAATGATCAAGAAAAAAATTAAATAACTATGTAGGGTGAATGGGGGAGAATGAACAATCACTGGCTATCAATAAATTAGATGGCAACTTGCTGCCCAAGAAAAGTCCTTCTGAACAAAAATTTTGGGAATACTCTTAGTTGATATTGAGTTAACAGTAGTCTAAATACTCTGTACTTCAGTGTCAGATCCTAAATCCAAAGGGGATGGTACATCTTATGGAAGAAGTCAAACATAATCTAATCTGAAAAATCATATTTAAATAAAAGTTGGTAGAATGTAAATTCTTTGAAGTCAATCTGTTTTTAATTTTTGTCCTTTTTATTCCTTCCCCTCTCAAACCCATGATTAGAACAGCACCTTTAAAATATATGCTTAGTAAGTGCTTACTGAATAATAAACACATTTTTATGGTCAAAGCTGGGAAAACAATGATGAGAAAGAATGAAAAATTATAATGTTGTAGTTAAAATATTTTGTTAAGTATCCTGCACATTACTTAATTGTTCCATGACTTACAAATGGACTCTCTAAAGAGTTTGCTTTAAATCAATTCTACAGATTATAAAAACAAAATCTCCCATAAAGATATGTTATTAAACATGGTTAGTTTCCTAGTCAAAGCTATAAAAAGTCTATTTAACCATTAATGAAGATGAAATACTTTAAGTTTCTAATAAAAACAGTATGATTAAAGTAGTAACAAAATAAAATGTAATATAATACAATTTCTAAGTGGATAGTAGAAAATACTATTCTTGAAAAAAGGGATAAATACTAGATCTTTGATTTTCACTGATCTACGAGGTTCAGTGGATAGAGTTGAGCCAAGTCTCAGGAAGATCTGACTTCAAATGTGACCTCAAAAATTTACAAATTGTTTAAGTTTCTAGGCAAATCACTTTAACTCTATTTGCTTTATTCCACTGGAGAAAGATAAAGAAAACCAATGCAGTATTTTTGCCATGAAAACCTCATGAACTGTATGATATAAGGGGTCACAAATAGGACACAAATGAACAATACAAAATGCTCATAGTACCCAAACTATTATTATTGTGTTATATTACTGATATTTTTAAAAGCACCTAGGTAGTTAAGTGGATAGAGAGCTGGGAACAGAATCAGGAAGATATGAAGTTCAAATCTGGCTTTAGATCCTTATTAGATGTTTGAGTCTGAGCAAATTAACCAACTTTGTTTGGCTCAATTTCTTCATTTGTAAAATGAACTGGAGAAGGAAATGGTAAATCACTTCACTTATCTTTGCCAAGAAAGCCTCATGAACAGAGTGTTTCTCAAAGTGATGAAGAATTGGATCACCAAACAAGCAAACTCCTTAACAGGTTAGTTCATTTACTGCAACTTGGTCTTAGATTCCCAGAGAGGTTAAGTGACATGTCTAGAGTCACACAGCCAGTATATGTCAGAAGAAAGGCTTGAACCTTGGTTTTGAAGCTTTGAGGTTCACTCTGTATTCATTACAGTAGAGGAGTCAAACATTAATGACAATAAAGCGCTGTGCATGTAGACAACAAATAAATAAAAATACAATAAAACATAGGTAATATCACATTTTAAAACTATGTGACCCACAGGGATCCTATGTATAGATTACTGGCCATGATTTCTATTTGATTTCTTTTTGATTTTGATATACTGCATTAGAGTACCATGTTGCCTCTCTTGAGAAAAAGTAGTTACAGGATTAGAGAGGTTAGGAACTGAGAGTCTGAAGAGAATTTCTGGATATTGAAGGGGTTTAGGGGGAAAAAGTATTCCTGAGGAAACTAGGCAAGACTGGGGATAAAATTAGGGTAACTGAAATCAAAATCTCAGCAGTGAATTCAACTGTGTTTTGTTTTGTTTTGTTTTTGCTGAGGCAATTGGGGCTAAGTGACTTGCCCAAGGTCACACAGCTAGGGCATGTTAAGTGTCTGAGATCAAATTTGAACTCAGGTCCTCCTGACTTCAGGGCTGGTGCTCTATTCACTGTGCCACCTGGCTGTCCCCCAACTGTGTTGTTTTAAAGAGGGAAATGGAAAAGGGAATCAGGTTAGGGTAAAGAGAAGATCTTTCAGAACTCATATTTACTTCAAAATACACTTTTTTCAAGATTCTTTTACTGCTGATGACTCTAATTTCCAATAATACAAGTGTACAAAAGCCAAAATCATCCTTGCCCCCTTAACATATCCAATCCATATATCCCCTCCTGCCCTCCTCAGGGCTCCCAACATTACTAGAATGGACTAATGAAGTGTACTAATTATTCTTCATACCTCAAATGTCTCACCCCATCAATCCAACCTTTACATACCTTGTCAAAGAGATTTTCTTATAGCAAAGATCTGATCATGTCATATTCTCAACTCAGTCACTCTATGGAAGCAAATTAACCTCCTTTGCACTGAAATTCCTTCACAACCTAGCTTCACCCTATCTTTTCAGCCTCATTACATAACTCCCCTTCAAAAATTAAGGTCCAGTCAGTAAGTCCTTATAATTCACTATAATATATGACACTCCATTTCCCATTCCCTTTTCCTGAACTGATTATCCCCCATTCTAGAATATGCAATGCCCTTCAACTACTCCTCTTAGAATTCTAAGTTTCCTTTAAGATTTAATTCAACTATTACTTTCTGAATCACAGAAGTGGATCTAAGGGTAGAAGGGATTTTTCAACTAATATAATCCTTTTACTTTATAAAGAGGAACCTGAGACTAAGGAGACTAGGACTGAAGCTTGGGATCGATCCTTAAAACATTATCTCCATGTTCAATACTCTTTCCTCTTTACCAACTTGCCTCCTAAAATATTTCACAAAACTTCTCATCAACAAATTTACTTTGTATATATCAATAAACGCATATGTTGTTTTCACATCCTTTAACTCCCCCACAGAATATAAGTTCTTTCAAGCCAACATAGCACAACAGAATTGAAGTCAATAATACAGTTCTAATTTTGCCTCTGATAACTACCAGCTTTGTGACCCTGAGCAAATTACCTTTGGGGGCCTCAGTTTTCTTATACATAAAATGAGAGAATTGCTTTTAAGGTTCTCTCTTCTTTTTCACTTTGTATTTCCAACACATGGCACATATGTAACTATTACATAAACACAAATATACAACATAGATACATTATCTCTTTCCTCATTATAGCAAAACCTTTGTGTCAAAAATCAAACTACAGAGGAGGCTGGTGATACTGGGTCTGAAATATAGAAAATCTGAGTTCAAATCCAGTCTCAGATACTTATTAGTGTGTGATCCTGGGCAAGTTATTTAACCTCTATTTGTCTTAAGTTTCAACTGTAAAATGGGGATAATATCACAACCTGCCTCAAAAGGTTGTTGTGAGGATCAAATGAGATAATATTTGTAAAGTGGTTAGTACAGTGCCCATGATACACTAAGTACTATATAAGAGTTAACTATTATTACTATTAATATTGATATGATTGTTAATATTTTAGAATCTAACACAATTCATGGCATATAATAGGTGCTATATAAATGCATACTGCCTTCCCTTTACCAAATATCTATATATTCACATACACACTACACACACATATTGAACATGTATGTATATATGCACACATACAATAGTTACAAGTACACAATTATAAGTATATGTAACAATTACATAACTATTGTTTATTTTACAGTTATAACAATCGAATCAATTCAGAACCCCTTAGAAATAACTGGCCTAAAAATAAGATACATTCTCTTATGCAAATTAAAGGTCTAGTACAACCTAACAATAACCTAATAACACGAATAAAGCATTATTATCTACCCGAGGTTTATCTAGTAACTTTATTTAATGCCATTTTAATAATGTTAGCAGTATGCTTAAATAAGTCTAGCCCTAATCCCAAAGATGACGTCATGAAAGAAAATCATAATCCGTCTGAAAAATCCTAATTGGATCAGATAATTTCAGTTAAAATGTCAGCTCCTAGAGGGCAAAGTGTGTATAATTTTTCTTTTAACCCTCTCCAGCCTCCCATCTCACACCCCACTCTCCAAAGCTGGCTTACTTTATTGCCTTCATGAAGGTCATGATCTAACATTCATTATTTATGTTTCAAAATGAAACATCATAATTGCACAGAGAAGATACAAAGTGAGTGCTAAGAGATTCAAGAGAGAATAGATCATTATTAAACAATAAGGGGAGGGAGGAACAGGGAAATATTCATAGAGGAAGTGGCACATAACCTAGAACTTAAATCTTTAGTAGTTCTTTCTTGTCTCTAGGGGGGGGAGGGGGGAAACAACTCCTCAGCTTCACATTTTTTAAAGCCCTCCACAATCTAGTTCTAGTTCCCTGACTTGCTCTCATTTATTTTACGATTCTGTGATCCAACTGAATGAAGTAACTCTACCCGTTAGATCCCCTCAGAAAGACTGCATCTCCTCATATCTATAATATACTGCCTTTTCATTTTCATATATATGTATATGCACATACACACAAAGAAAATGGATGATTTTTAATGGCAAGAACTTTTTGACATTTTTGTCTCTATACCCCTGGTACTTGGCACAGAGCCTAGGTGGTGATAGACATTTTTAAAATGTCTACTAAATTTTATAACATTATTTTAAAAGTGATTGAATACTGTACACAAAGGTAACTCACTGTCTTTTTAAATGCTTTGCATTCTGACTTCCATCATCATAACTGAAATTGCTATATGCAATTACCAATGATATAAATTTTATGAACTTTTCTTAGACTGCCGCCTCCTCAACTTCTGCAATTTCTGACACTGTCAATCATCCTCTTCTCTTTAACATTTTGTTCTTTAGGTTTTCACTACACTGATCTTTTCTGATTCTCCCCTTACCTGTATGATGGCTCCATAGCTTTCTTCCTTGATGGACATTCAACCACATCACACTCACTAAGAGTGGGGATCCCTAAAGCTTAGTGTGGAGTCAATTTCTCTTCCTCCTCTATAGTTTTTCACTTAGTGATCTCATAAGCTCCCATGGTTTCAATTATTATCTCAGATCTACTTGTCTAGCCCTAACTTCTCTCCTTACTTTCAGTCCTGCATCTTCAGCTCCCTTTCAGATATTTTAAATTTAACTTTCCTCCTTAAGTTCTCCTTCCTCCCTACCTTCCTTACCACTGTTAAGGGTACCACCATCCTCACAGTCATACAGTTATATCCCAGGTGTCATCCTCCACCTCTCATTCTTAATATACTCCATTCCCAATGAATTGTTAATTACCATCGTTTCTAACCTCCTAACATTTCTCTAATATGATGGCTACTACAATGCAGGTCCTTATCACATCAGTCCCGCACTGTTTCAATAACTTGCTGGTTGGTCTCCCTGAAAAGTCTCTCCCACTACAATCCATCCTCCACTGAGCTATCAATTAACCTTCCTAAAGCATAAATCTGAAAGCATTAGTTCCCTACTCAAAAAATCTCTGAGAGTTATCACCTCCAGGATCAAATATAAAATCTTATTGGGCAAAGTTCTTCATAACCTGGCCCTTTTCTATCTTTCCAATCTTCTTATACCTTCCTCTCTTCCATATACTGTTCAATTCAGTGAGGCTTATCTCCCTGCAGTTCCTTGCACCTAACAATAATCTCCCAACTTTAACATTCTCACTGGCTGTTTTCAATGCCCAGAATTTCATTGTATCTCTGACTCTTAGCTTCCCTTGGGTTCTTTCAAGTTTCAGGTAACAATCCCAAATTTTGCAATAAGTCCTTCCAATGTAACATGCATGTACCTTGTTTGCATATAGTTATTTCCATGTTGTCTCCCCTATCAGAATGAGAGCAAAGGCTATTTTTTGCCTTTGTTTCTTTAGTGCCTGGCATATTGCCTAAAACAGTAGGAGCTTGCTAGTACTGTGATAGGTACTATGCTAAATGCTAGGTCTCTGACTAAGAAGTTTCAATGACAGAGAAGTAATAAAGAAATCAAGAAAAAGGAAAAGAAGACAATTTTTGACAATTTGAATCTCAGGTCTTGGTAAGCCACCTACATGGAATCCAACCTTATACACTAAGCTGTGTAACCCTAAACAAGTCACAACCTCTGCCAGTTTCAGTTTCTTTAATTTTTAAAAAAGGACAACAATAAATAAAGAGGATAACAATAGTATCTACCGTCCCTAGACGGTTGTTTTCAGGATCAAAGAAGACAATATACATAAAGAAATTGCAAACCTTCAAGTGCTAGATAAATGCTAGTTACTAAATATCTAATCAGCAGTTGAAAATTCAGGTTTGATATTTGGGTAAGAGGTCAAGGATGGAGATTTTAGAGTCATTTGTGTAAAGGTATTTGAATCCATCTAAGTGAATGAATTTCTTAAAAATTATAAAGACAGAAAAAAGGGGGGAGGAACATCTTAGGCCAGATCTTTAGGAAATACAAACATTAAAAAGAGCAGGAAGAAAAAAAAGAAAAAAGAAACTGTCAAACAACTAAGAGGAGATATTGGAGGAAACACAAAAATAACCCACAGAACAAATCAGTGAATACAAACTGCTTGTATTAGAATTGTATTAGGCAGAGAATTTAACTATTTAAATATAATTGGTTTATTGCATAATTCTACATATCTTATTTTATGCATTTAAATATATTATTGGAAAAGGTTCAAAAATTTCATCAGACTACATTCAACAGGGTCTGTGACACCCCAACAGTTAAGGATTCCTAACCTCCAGTTTTAGTTTCTACTGAAAATTGAAACCAATTCATGAAAGCTTAAAATCATGAACACAAAAAAAGGATGTCAGGGGCCATTCCTTCTCTAACCCTCTCATTTTTTAGAGTTACAGAAACTGAGTTTATTGTTATTGGGGAAAGAGGGAGCAGGAGAGAATATAGGTGTTTTTCCTGAAGTTACCAAAGTAGTAAGTCAGGAGTTGAACTTGAACCCAGGTTGATGAATTTGACAATCAATGCTCTTTTCCTTTGGGGCTACTTCTAGCACAATACTGTTCTTGAAAAATATATCAAACTACCTTGCTCAGTTTGTTTTTCCTCAGACTCAGCTTAAATTTTACCTTTTTATAAAGAGGTCTACCTTAAGAGGCACCTAGGTGGCGCAGTGGATAGAGTACCAGCCCTGAAGTCAGGAGGACCTGAGTTCAAATCTGGTCTCAGACACTTAACATTCCCTAGCTGTGTGACCCTGGGCAAGTCACTTAACCCCAATTGCCTCAGCAAAAAGCAAACAAAAATAAAATAAAATAAAGAGGTCTACCCTTATAGTTAGTGTCTTTTTTTTTTGAGATTACCTCCATTTATCCCTTGAATACCCTAGATATGTATATGTTTGCATGTTGTCTTCCCGACTAGAATATGAGCTCTAGAATGTATGCTTTTGGAGGGCAGTCAGATTTTTTTTTTAAACTTTTGTTTTACTTCTGTTTTTATCCGCAGCTTCCAGCACAACATGAAACAATGACGGAAAAAAAAAAAAAAAAGGATCAATGTTTTGTCAGTAATAAAATCTCAGGATCAAGTTGTATGGTGGTTTGTTCCAAAAACTTAAAAAGTTGCCTTCAGGACTTTCTCAAAATAATTTATATTTATGTAGATTTTTATGTTTTGCTTTTAAAATGTTTGGTACATTGTATTTTACACCACCAAAAATTGCTAACTTTACTTAGTCTACTTAGATTTTTAAGGAAAGTCATTCATAATATTGCAAACAGCTGTTCGGCTATCTCTCCTGCCTGTTTTTAAGGAGGTGGGAAAGGGGACCTCCAGGGTACCGATTTGTCAATCTAGTTAGAATAATCCAACTTTAGGAGATTTAAGTTTTTGGCACTGGAGTTCGCAGACAGTTTAGCAAACCGTATATAATTTTTAGGATTGCTTAATTACAAGTTTCAAGAAATGAAAACGACCACCATCAAATGCACGTCATGATAACAAGCTACCTTATTTTCCAAAAAAAAAAAAATGGCTTTTCAGCTACTAGGCTAGAGAATGAACAGCTCTTGGAGTGACAGACAGACGCTTATGCCCCACAGGACATACATCATCAGTAACCAAGATTCTCATTACCGCCACCCACGACTTCTAACCAAAAGCGCCCTAGAAATTGAACCCTTTTCCGCCTGGCCGCGGAGGCGGGCGCTTATTTCACTTTTAAGGTCTCCTCTTGGTCGGTTCTAATCTGGGAAAAAAAAGAAAATAAGCCCAGGATGATGCTTCAGTTCAGCGAGCCTGGGGACACAGGCAACACTTCTTTCGGGGCTTCAGTTTCACGGCCCCCGCCGCTCCTGGTCCCAGCACCTGTTGCAGGGTCATTTTCCTCCCGGGGCCGTGGCCGCCTGAGGTCCTCCGGTAGGAGAGTGGGGTCGGCCCTGGCTCCCTACCTACCCTCGTAAATCTCACTTACTCAGATACGCTCCTCGGCCGCGCAGGTAACCAGAAACACTAAACCTAGAAGCGCGCAATAGCCCCGACCGCCGCTTCTTCTGTCGTTCTTCATCCTCCTCCTCCTCCTTTTCCTTCTCCTCCTCCTCCTCCTCCTCCTCCTCCTCCGCCTCCGCGACCCGGTCCGCTGCCGCCACCGCCGCCACCTCCTCCGGAGCTCCTACAGCGTCGCTCCAGCCACTTCCACTTCCGGCCCACGCTGTGTGTGTCACCTCCAAATGTCACCCCGCGATCTCACGCTCCCGACGCCGCCTCCTTCTCCCCTCCTTCGCCCCCCCGCCGCGTCAGGATCCGCAGCAACTGCGACCAGTCGCACAGCTTCTCTAAATCTAATACCTGCCTGCGCACCTAGGCATGCGCAGTGATGTCAGCGTCTGGAGAGGTGGAGTTAGAATGGGAGTAAGGGGCGGGCCTCCGTCCTCGGTTCAGGGATTTGAACGGTGGCCGCAGAGGGAAGAAAGCTTGTATACAGATATCTGAACTGTAGGGATAAATGTGGAAGGATGAAAGAGAGAAGTCTTAGAGTTAAAAAACCCAACATTCCGACTGCGCAGGTGTTCTTTAGTGACGTAATACACGCACACGTGAGCGCGCACGCAAGTAATACCCTACTAGGGTTCCAGGTTAGGTTTCAATTTCTGTTGGGTTTCAGCAGTCTCAGTATCCCCCGGAAGTTTTCCTCCCCCAAATTGTGCATGCCCTAACATGAATCCACAATCCAGCAGGTTTCTCTGGCATCATCTTCATATGCAGGCATCATCATCATCAGCCTGCACTTCTATCCAATAAAAATTCTTTTTTATTTTGTTGGTGAGACTTACGGAGAGTGAGAACTACCCATGGAATATGTCAAAACAGGTTTTCATTAATTCGGAGAATTGAGAGAAACATCTGTGAGTGGGAAAAGAGTGAGGTAAAGGTTTTTAAATGGCTTCATTTAGTTTGGTCATGAAAAAAAAAATGAAATAGCTCCGGATTGGGAGCCAGGAGAGAATTTAGTTTAGCAGAGGAAAATTAATTGAACAGCCTTGGTTTGGGAGCCAGGAGATGACTCATATTTTATAACCCTTTATAGTTTCTAAAGTATTTTTCTTAAAAGAAACCTAGGAAGCTGGAGATTGTGATTTATTCAGACCAACTGCTATTAAGTTCCAAAGAAGAGATTCGATTCTGGATCTACAGTTCCTCTCTCTAGAACCCTTAGCCTCTGGAATCTTTGCTCTTGTCCCAATCTGTCACTTAAGACATTTAACCATTTTTGGCTTCATTTTCTTCAACAGGAACAATAAAGTTATTGTACTAAATTCCAAAGATTCCTTCCAGCTATATGTTCTCTGAGTCCTTTTCAACCTGAGGAAAACCCGTTTCCTCAGGTAAACAAAATAAAATTTTAGTCTGAAGCATGTCATATTTTAAAGCTTAATTTAAAATCTGAAATAATATATAGAATTTTAGAGGTGGAAGGAATCTTAAAGACATTCTAATCCCCTGGTTTTACAAAGCTGAGGAAACTGAGCCTGGAAAAAGTATAGTGCCTTGCACAGTAAATGTAACTGATAAAATTTAGACTACAAAATAAATCTCAACTTCTTTTCAGAACTCTTTCCTCTTTCTGCCCTTGACTAGTGTCACTTCTCCATTTTAAGGTAGTAACTCATACAGGAATCTTTTTTTGATCTCCCTAGTTGTTAGGAGGGCCCGCCACTCTCATATTTTATTTTTTGTCATCAGTGGCACTCATATTTATTTACTTATCCATCTAAATACATATGTATACATACATACATTTAAATGTGATATTTTATATGTGCACATATGCACACACATAAAATATCACATTTAAATATATGTATATGTGTGTATATATATGTATATATACATGTATGCAAATGAATATATATCAGTATATAAGCCCTTTAAGGGAAGTGACTAATTTTCATTTTGTATTTAAGTTCCCAGTGCTTTCCCCTTGGTAGGAACTTAGTACATAATGACTGAATTGAATTCTCTTATTTTTTATTTTGTTTTACTGTTGCTGATTTATTTTTTGAAGCCACCATGATTTTTATTCTTGGACCGACCCTCTACGAAAGTAGCCCCAAATAGATGTTTTCAACTATTAACATCATTTAACAAGTTCAGATTCAGACAAATATAGCTATTTTCCCCATGTATACAAATAAAACAATTTGGGGCAAAATTGAGGGAAGCAATGCAGAACGGTTTTGTATCAGAATAAGCTTCTATTACTAAGAGATACAGATAATTTCTTCCATTTAACTAAAAGCTGTTACTTGATAGAGAGGATGTGAAGATAAGAACTGGTTTCTAAATTGAAACAATAAATGGCATTTTATTTATATCATGAAAAGACAAAGTTCTTTTAATTAAATTATTTCACCTGGGCCTCAAAATAACCTTGTGAGATTAGTGCTACAGATATGAATACCTGGCACATATTTGGTGCCTAATTAATGCTTATTGATTCTAATTTACAAATATGGAAACTGAAGCTTGAAGAGGATGTCAGAACTTTAGTTAAGTACCAGAAAGGGGATTCAAACCCTATTCTTTCGTTCTTTCCCAGTCTGATTGCTCTGATTAGAGTAGGTTAGGACATTTGTGATGTCTCTTATGTTATCAAGAAGACAGTAGATTGCACAAAGGATAGAGAACTAGATTTGAAGTCAAATGCATTTGAGTTTGAATTCAGCCTCAGAATTCAAACTTAACCTGACTGTGCCTCAGTTTCCTCATATGTTAGGAGGGGATTATTATGATACTACTTAACAGATTGTTGTGAACATCAAATGGCATGTGAAGAAACCCTTCGAATAGCTTAAAGTGCTACATGATTAGTTATTTTTTTATATTTTTGTCTGCCAAGAATTCTCTTTTACAGTTGGTCATTCTTGTAAAGAATACCTGTTGCAAGGCAGTGGTGTGTTTCCAGATATAGGTGGGGTAGAGGAGGAAGAGGGAGTACTTTCCCATTTGGATGATCAGTAAAAATCATCAAAATGGATACTTATTCAGCTTTTCAGAAGCCTGCACTTTTTTGCCTGGGTTCAAGTCCTTTGCTCTGCCTAATTTATTAGGGGCATATCATTTAATCTTTCTGAGACTCATTTTCCTCTTCTCATTCAAGCAAAGGATCAGACCAGAGCGGCTAAACGTTTGGGTCGACAATTTTAAATCCCACAAAGCAAGGAGGTTTGCTTTGCGGGACACCTTGAGCATGCGCAGTAGCTGCCGTGGGTGTCCTGCAGATGCTTCTTCCAGACTGCGCCTGTGCGGTGTTCTTGTTTCTGCCAAGGCTGCTATGGTGAGCTGAGTTCTCCTGAGCGGAGCTGGGACCCTGCCGAAGTGCTTGCTTGAGGAGCTTGGGAGTAAAGTGAGGCGGGTCAGGGGAGCTGGGTTGTTACTTTGGGCTCCTTTCTCTTCTGCCTCTTTTCATCTCGGTTCTTGGATCCCATAATTGTCCTTTCCTTCTGCATTCCTTTCCTGGGCAGCAACCTTCTTAACTGCCCTCTAGCATCCCCCAGCCCAGTTACCGAATCCCCAAGCTTCCGATGCCTTCTGTGAGGATTGGGGATGCGTGGGAGAAGGGACCTGGACCTGATTCTGAGCTATATAGACTTGATGTTAGAGGAACTGGGAGCTTCTCCTGGCGCTGATGTTTACTAGGGTGTGTCCCCAAGTTAAGTATAGGTCAAAGATTGTAATGGAATCATGGGATCCTATATCTGGAGCTGGTTCAAGAGCTTCTTCCTTTAGTTTATGATAGGGAAACTGAGGCCCAGTTGGTTGAGTAATTTGACCTGTTACACAAGTAGTAAGCATTAAAGGCAGGTTTTTCTCTCTGTACCAAATTGCCATAGGATTTTTGTTTTATTTTGTGGAAATAAGACTTATTGTACCACCTACTTCATTGACATTGTGAGGAAAAACACACACACACACATTTTATAAATTTTAAAGCACAACGAAATAAGATTTTTACTTTAGGAAGGACCTTGTGAAGATCCAGAGTCCTGAATTCTGATCCCACTCCAGATATGTACTACTTCTGTAAATTTGACTCATTTAACCTTTGGGATTTCAGTTTCCTCATTTTAAGTCAGGTTGTTAGACTCCATGACCACTCAAGTCCCTTCCACTTCTAGGTCTTTAATTCTGTGAACTAAAAATTGAAACTTAGTAACTTTCCCCTATTCTTGCCACCCCTCCCCCCCATTGCTTTTACTCCTCTGATAAAATGACATCTAAATGATTGCTCCATTAAGTAATACAGATCATTGCTTTCTCTTCCAGTATGATCCTTGTCTTTGTCCCTACCTTAAATCTTTCACAAAGGGTTCATCCCATTTAGCTGATGATTTCTCCCATATCTTCTGACATGGGGATACCAGTGAAACAAGAACTTTCTACATTATGTATTATTCTTGATACTTGACCTGCCTACCTCTTTTTTAGATTCCCATGGGTGTGCAGTTCTTTTTTTTTTTTAACATGGCTTACATGCATTCAAATAAGTATCAAATTATATTCTCTAGGCCTTCCTCATTCATATGATTTTAATTCAGTTCATAGTTGAACCAATAAGATTTTTTAAGAATGATTTTGGATCTTATTTTAGGCAGTTCCACTGTGTTTCTGGATTTGCATTTGAAGGACACCACCTTCCATAAGAAATCCTTCTGTTTGGACTTTTCAGTACACATCTTCAATGAGGGTGGCAAACACCTTTGGTGAGCATTTCTGCTTTTTTTATGCTTCACTTGATAATTATGGTGACAGTAAAAATATATTGCATGTTTCAAAATATTTTGTGACTTTAACATGAATGAATGAATTCTTGATTGAATGAATTAATGAAAAAAACATTTATTAAGTGATCACTGTTTACCAAGCACTGTGCTTGGGACATAAGTTAAAAAAAAAAAAGAAAAAAAAAAGTAGAGACAATTTTTGCTCTCAGCTAGCTCAAAATATAATAAAGACAATAATTAAAATAAAGATTTTTGAAATGATCAGAAATAAATTAAAGATGTCACCAATTGTTGATGTATTTTTGGTGGCCATTTTTTGGCTGATGGTAATATCTGAATTTTGCCAAGTATTTAGCATTGTTCCCTCTTTTTGTTACATTGATGATTAATTTCTCCATGCCATCAAAATTCCATTAACTTTAACATGAACCACTTGTATATCTCGCTTTAGGCTAACTATTCTCATCTTTAGTGCTATTTTTACAGCAAATTGGGGATTGTGATGTTAGAGGCTAAGTATGGTAGTCTATTTTGCATTGTTTGAGAGCAGTTTTTTAAAGTAATCTGGATACATCTTGTCACTTTTATGTGACAAATTTCATATTTAAATGCCCTTGGCATGATGACTTAATTGAATTCCTTATCAGGCTTTTTAGAAACATATTTTTTCCCCCTTCATGGCTCCTTGATGTTTTGTGGAACAATACTTTTCTCTCCCTAAGGTCATACAAACATATTTATATTCTAAAATCATTTTAAATATGTTATCCTTTGTTGTCATCTCAGTCTTTTTAGCACAGATATCAGATGTTTAAAGGCAAAAGTTTCTAAATTTGTTTATTCTCCTTTAGAAACAGTAATGATGTATTTTAACCTTTGTTCTTTTGTCTTTTCCCATGGCAGAAGGGATCAATTTTTTGATCTCCTGAATAGGTCAGTTGAAGCTATTTTAATTATATATCATGCCTTCTCATTTTTATTCATATTTAATATTAATTTTTATCTTTACTCTAACAGGTTACCAGTATGATTTTATAAAGACAAGCTGATTCAGAAATGGCTCTAGCACTGTTAAACAGGTGTTTCCTGTCTGTTAAGAAATAATTCATTCTCTCTCCTTTTTTTTTTTTTTGGTGGTGTTATTTGGTATTCAACATGTCCATTGCTATCTGATGAATAAAATATTCTTGATGTATAGGTGTAAGGCTTCTATATAAGCTATATTTGATCACTTTTGTCTTTTTCTCCTGACGTTTTCCAACACCTTTTCTACTACCCCTTCCTTACCAAATTTTTTTTGGAGTCACTGAGTATTAAGACAAAAATTAATTTTATTTGAAGGGTATTATCCAGTTTTTCATGGAATTTTTCTTCCTTTTCTGACGGATTTTGGCATATAAGCTTTAACTGTTTTCTTATTTGTCCTTTTGCAAATACTTTTCATGATCACTGGAATGTGAAATTTCAAAGTAACATAAATAAGTGTTTCGTGTTATGTAATGGTTTTTGTTGTTGTTGTTGTTATATTTCATATATGTCTATTTTGAAGTCTTCAGAAATTTCCTTTATTGGTAACTTACAGTTTTTCCAAAATACTCTTGCTATATTTTCCAAATAAGTTGTGCACAGAAAAGAGCTCTATATTTGAATCATTAGATCTGGGTTGACATCTGCTCCCTACTTACTACTGTATGACTTTGGTTAAGTCACAGTACCTCAGTTTTCTGGACTAGATGGTGACTGAACTACCTTTTAAGTCTATGATCTGCCAGGTCCTGAATTAGACAGTTATGATAATGTTATATATTTTACAGGAAAAATAATATATACATAATTAAGTAATTACAAAAGACATTCAAAATAATTTCTGATGGAGAACAGTCTAGAAATTGTAATTGTAACTGGGATTAGACTGTTTCCTATAGGAGATGGAATTTGAACTAATTCTACAGAGCAGAAATGAGTTGAGAGTATATTTTAGGCATAGAGGATTGCCTATTAAAGACACAGAGATGGGAATATCATGTATAGAGAATAGCATGTAGGCTGATTTCATAGAACAGAGTATATGGAGAATAATATAGAGTAAACCTTAAAAGGTAGGTAAAAGCCAAATAGTGTTGGATTTTTAGGTCTTTTTTTTTTTAATTGACAACTGATCTTTAGCAGAAGAATGACATAGTTATACTTGTGATTTAGGAATGTTACTTTCCTAGCTGTGTGGAGGTTGGATTGGAAAGTGAAAAGACTTGGTTAGAAAGACAAATTAGGTCTCAGAAGAATCCAGGCAAGATAATTTAAATGCTTTAATTCTAGTAGTAGTTGTGTAAATTAGAGAGAATGGTATTAATGTGAAACTTATTTTTAAGGTTGAATCAATAAGACATTGTACTTGACTGGATGTGAAGAGCAAGGGAGAGGTAAGAGTCAAAGGCAACTTTAAGGTTGTAAACTCAAGTGATTGCAAGGATAGTGATACCTCAACCCAAATAGAGAAGTTATAACAGAGGGGATATTATAACAGAAGGGATGAAAATATAATGAGTTCTGTTTTAGACATGTTGAGTTAAGATGGATGGATGGATGAGTAAAAAAGTATTTGGTTAGCATTCAGTTATGTACTCAACACTGAACTAAAAATTAAGGATATGTATGTGTACACACACACACATAAGATAATCCCTGTCAGTAAAGAGCTAACATTCTAGTAGAACAAAACAACATATTAAGGAAAGTGTTAACTTGGTAGAGGGTATTTTGGTTTGGAAAGTTACAAGGATGGTAACTGGGACCATTGGGGAATAGATTGATATACCCATTCAAGAGCAATGGCAGTGCTGATTTATTTGATTGTGGCTCTGAAACTATTAAGGAGGAGAGAGTAATGATAATGGCAGCTATTGAGAAGATTGCCAAGAAATGAGATGCCCCATTAGAAATGCCTATAGGACATCTAGCTGCAACTGGGACTGTCAACATTGATATGGTTAAGACTGTCCAGTAGTATGACAATTCTAGACAATTGAAAATAATCTGACATTCAGATTACCAGCAGTAAATATTTTAGTTTAAAAATTGTAGTAAAAAGTGTGTTTGATTTGATTATGGAATGACAGGGTTCAGATCTTGCCCTTGATTCTTATAGACTTTGTGACTATTAACAAATCACTTGGCTTCTCTGAAATATAGAATTTCAGTTTTCTCCTATACAAAATGAGGCTAATAACAACAATAGTATCTTTCCTCACAAGATTTTAAAGTCTCAAATAAAATAATCATTTAAATGTTTTTCAAACTTTAATACATATAAATGTAAGTTGTCATTTTTAATGATAATAATAATAATAATACTCCTAAGAAGGATTCTTTGTCACCTTTATATCACTCTACCGTTATTTTTGTAGTTAGCAGAAGTGGTGGCAATATAGAATTGAGGGCCATTCTGCTTTTGTTGTTGTTGTTGTTATTTTATTGGGTTGCCATGGCTAAAGAATTAATCACCAGATGATCTGCCCATTGATGATGAAGGTCTTGCAGAAAGTAGACAATGTCTCTTATCAGAATAATATTGGAAACTCTTTTAGTAGTTTGATAGTTCCTGCCAGAACTTGTACTCTGTTGGCATAGCATTTGAGAACTCAGTATCACTTGCATGCCATACTGAGGTATTAGCATAGAACTCTTAAAAAATTGCTTTGGATGATGAAAAACTGGTATTATGAATGTTAATTAGAAAAAATATTTAGTATTTTAGAATTTCAGAACTAGAGGGGGAATAAATGGTCCCTCTCTTCATCACTGTATCTCACAATTTTGACAGTTTGTAATTTCATTGGTTTTTTGTCAAGAAAAGACAAATGAGACATGGTGACAGGTCAGGACAGAGTACAGCAGGTAGTTAGACACCAAGGAATAGCATCCTTAATGTTAGATGCTTTGTGGTGTCCTCCAATTGTTCTACCAAAGCATGTAGATTCTAAAGCAGAAGGGTATAATGCTTATTCAAGTAGGAAATTGACTTCCTATTCATTAGATCCCATGATTTCAATTATTAACTCTATGCAGATGACTCCCAAATCCATATTTTCATCCCTTACTTCTCTTTTTTAACTCCCATGTCATCAGCAGCCTACTAGACATTTCATATTGAATGGGCTATAAGTATTCTCAACAAAACCTATTTCTCTTCCTAATTTCCTTCCAGTCACCCAAGTTCACAACTTTATTGTTATCCTTGATTCTTTAATCTCCCTCACTACACACATCCATTCTTATCTCTGACTAAATCTTGTTTATTTTGCCCTAATTGCATCTATCTTTTTTCTCTACTAAAAAACCATTATTGTCAGTTTATGCCTTCATAATGTCTTTCTTGTACTCCTGCATTGGACTTCTATATTTTGATCTTCTTTCTATCCCCAGTATCATCTATTCTCCATAAAGCTTCTAAATTATTCCCAGAGTGCAGATCTCAATGTGTTACTCTCATACTCAAACTCTAGTGGCTCTCTGTAATCTCTAGAATCAAATACAGACTCCTCTGTTTGAATTTTAACATTCTTCCTAACCCAACTTCAAGTTCTATTTCCAACCTTGTTAGATGTTACTCCTCCTTATATATACCCTGTAAACCGGCCAAACTGCCCTTCTTGCAGTCTTTCACACAACATTCCATTCCTCCCTCATTTTTCTGTCTGCTTTCCATTGTCATCTCTAATAATCTTCAAAGTTCAGCTCAAATGTTGAGTCCTCTAAAACCTTTCCAGATCTCCCAGCTACTAGTTTTTCTCAGCCTCCCACAAATTCAGCTTGTATTTATTTTGTATATATCTTATGTGTACATATTGTCTCTCCCTGCAGATGTAAGCTTCTTGAGAAAAAAGACAGTTTAATTTTTGTCTTTGTACTCAGGTGTCTAGTATGTAGTAGTCACTTAATGCTTGTTGAATGAGAGATATGAAAACAGTTAAGATCTTGAAAAATATCTTGGACATAAAGTTGTGGATTTCGTATGGAAATAGAAAGATCTCATGACTGACATTAAAAAGACAAATTAATTTGAAAGAATACCATCAATATATCTTTTTTTTTTTTGCTGAGGCAATTGGGGTTAAGTGACTTGCCCAGGGTCACACAGCTAGGAAGTGTTAAGTGTCTGAGACCAGATTTGAACTCAAGTCCTCCTGACTTCAGGGCTGGTGCTCTATCCACTGTACCACCTAGTTGCCCCCATGAATATATCTTTTTTTTTTTTTTTTGCTTTTTTTTTGCTGAGGCAATTGGGGTTAAGTGACTTGCCTAGGGTCACACAGCTAGGAAGTGTCTGAGACCAGATTTGAGCTCAGGTCCTCCTGACTTCAGGGCTGGTCCTCTAACCACTGCACCATGTAGCTGCCCCCCATCAATATATCTTAAAAAGAAAAGTAGCTTAATAAAACATATATAAAATTAGCTATGGTTTAAAAGACTAGTGACATTATGACTATAACTCCATCAAAATATATGAATTTACCTTACCTACCAGTCTTGCTGGCAAGGCTTATATCTGGTTCTCTACACATGCATTTGTTTATGATGTTAAAATTGAAGCAAAACAATTGATGACATAGGCTTGACTGGTATGAATAATAAGAAAGCTCATAGTGTTGAACCTATAATGAACGTGTAGTCTGCTTTTATCTTCTTAAAACTATGTTTCTGTTCCTATAGGTAAATCAAGAGATTTGTTAACTTTGTAATGGCCACTTCACAAGCTTCACGAACAGTAGCATCACAGGTACCTTTTGCAGATTTATGTTCAACTTTAGAACGAATACAAAAGAGTAAGTCCCGACCAGACAAAATCAAATATTTTAAGGAATTTTTAGATTCATGGCGGAAATTTCATGATGCTATTCATAAAAATGAAAAAGGAGTCACAGACTCTTTTTATCCAGCCATGAGACTTATTCTTCCACAACTGGAACGAGAAAGAATGGCCTATGGAATTAAAGAAACCATGTTTGCTAAGCTTTATATTGAACTGCTTAATTTACCAAAAGAAGGAAAAGACGCCCAGAAACTTTTAAATTACAGAACACCAACTGGAACTCGTGGAGATGCTGGAGACTTTGCAATGATTGCATACTTTGTGTTGAAGCCCCGGTGTCCACAGCAAGGGAGCTTAACCATACAGCAAGTCAATGATGTTTTAGACTTGATTGCTAGCAACAAGTCAGCCAATAGGAAGGATCTGGTAAAGAAGAACCTTCTTCAACTTATAACTCAGAGTTCAGCTCTTGAACAAAAGTGGCTTATCCGAATGATTATTAAGGACTTAAAACTGGGTTTTAGCCAACAGACTATATTTTCCCTTTTTCACAGAGATGCTGCTGAGTTGCATAATGTTACAACTGATCTAGAAAAAGTGTGCAGGGAACTTCATGATCCTACAGTTGGACTCAGTGATATTTCAATTACATTATTTTCTGCTTTTAAACCAATGCTGGCTGCTGTGGCAGATATTCAGCGAATTGAAAAGGACATGAAACATCAGAGTTTCTACATAGAGACCAAACTAGATGGTGAGCGTATGCAAATGCACAAAGATGGAGATGTGTATAAGTTCTTTTCTCGAAATGGATATGATTACACTGAACAATTTGGTGACTCTTCGCTCAAAGGTTCTTTAACACCATTTATTCATAATGCTTTCAAAACAAACATACAAAACTGTATTCTTGATGGTGAGATGATGGCCTATAATCCCAACACACAAACATTCATGCAGAAGGGAAATAAGTTTGATATTAAAAAAATGGTAGAAGATTCTGAACTACAGACATGTTATTGTGTTTTTGATGTGTTGATGGTCAATAATAAAAAACTGGGACATGAGACCTTGAGAAAAAGGTATGAAATTATTGATAGTGTCTTTACACCAATAAAAGGTAGACTAGAAGTGGTGCAGAAAACAGAGGCTAACACTAAAAAAGAAGTCATTGATGCCTTAAATGAAGCAATAGATAAACGCGAGGAGGGAATTGTGATTAAAAATCCACTTTCCATTTACAAACCAGATAAACGTGGTGAAGGATGGTTAAAAATTAAGCCAGAGTATATAAATAAGTTAATGGATGAATTAGACATTTTAATTGTTGGTGGTTATTGGGGTAAGGGTTCTCGAGGAGGAATGATGTCTCATTTTTTGTGTGCAGTAGCAGAAACACCCCCTCCTGGTGAAAAACCATCTGTGTTTCATACTATTTGTCGTGTTGGTTCTGGATACACTATGAAAGAACTATATGACCTTGGTTTGAAATTATCCAAACACTGGAAACCTTTTCATAAAAGAACTCCACCAAATAGCATCTTATGTGGTACAGAGAAACCAGAAGTTTATATCGAACCTTGTAATTCTGTCATTGTTCAGATTAAAGCAGCAGAAATTGTCAGCAGCGATATGTATAAAACTGATTGCACACTACGTTTCCCTCGCATTGAAAAGATAAGAGAAGATAAAGAATGGTATGAGTGTATGACTCTGAATGAATTAGAAAACCTTAGAGGAAAAGCATCTGGAAAGCTTGCTTCTAAACACCTTTTTATAGCTGGTGATGATGAAGAACCACAGGAAAAAAAACGGAAAGCTGTTAAGGTTAAAAAAGTTATTGGAATTATTGAGCACTTAAAAGCTCCTGATCTTTCTAACATAAACAAAATTTCGAATGTATTTGAAGATGTGGAATTTTGTGTTATGAGTGGAACAGATAGCCATTCAAAACCCAATCTGGAAAATTGCATAGCGGAATTAGGTGGTCATATTGTACAGAACCCTGGCCCAGACACATATTGCATAATTGCAGGTACTGAGAATGTGAGAGTGAAAAATATCATCTCTTCAAACAAGCATGATGTGGTGAAGGCAGAATGGCTTTTAGAGTGTTTTAAGGCCAAAGAGTGTGTTCCATGGCAGCCTTGCTTTATGATTCACATGTGTCCAGACACAAAAGAACATTTTGCCCGTGAATATGACTGCTATGGTGACAGTTATTTTGCTGATACAGATCTGCTGCAACTGAAGGAAGTATTCTCAAGAATTAAAAATGTTAAGGAGAATAGTCCTAAAGAAATGTCTCCAGTAATTACAGATTTAGAATATCGTTATTCTTGGGACAACAGCCCACTCAGTATGTTTCGACACTGTGTCATATATGTGGATATGTATGCTATTATTAATGATCTCACAACACAAATCCAGGGAACCAGGCTATCCATTAAAGCTCTGGAACTGCGATTTCATGGAGCACAGGTTATTTCATGTTTAGAAGAAGGAGTGTCCCATGTAATCATTGGGGAGGATCATAGTCGTGTTCAGAAATTTAAAGCTTTTCGTAGGACCCTTAAGAAAAAGTATAAAATCTTACAAGACCTTTGGGTAACCGATTCTTTGAAAAAGGGTAATTTGCAGGAAGAAAATTGTTACTTGATCTGAAATTAGTTTCCTGCTAAGCAAAGCCCTTCATTTTGCCCAAGAGGATTCACTGAGGTAGGTAATAGTTAGCTTATTCAATATATCTTTAATGTTTACAAGTTCAAAACCTGTGCTTACAGAGCATTATTAGATGTAGCAAAACAATTTTAATTTTTCTGAAATTGAAAGTGAACTGGATGATTAAAAGATGAAGGAATAAATATCTTCAGCAAATTAACTTTTGGTGATTTTTATGACCAAAACAAAATAATTACTGTTTGTTAAACAAAAATGATTATAGACCATAACTCAAGAGAACTAGAAGTTTTAATTAAGTAGCAATAAAATATGTTCTCAAATATCTGAAATAATCAAAATGACCCATTTTTGATAATAGCTGTTAAGTAAATGATAGAACTACCTTTTTAATTTATACTTTTAAATAACTGTTTTGGAACTAGCACATATCTCACATATGAAGGAATATAATACTACAGATTTTCTTAATTCTTAGTTGATGGTCATAGATTCTTTCTTACAATAAGAATGTAATATCCAACTACAGGCATTAATTTTAAGTTGACAATAAGGTTCATAAATAAGTTGGCAACAAGCTTTAGGTAAAGTAGAAAGAGTTGAGTTAGACTTAATATTTTGGATAATTAAAGTTAGGATCTAGATATATTAAAATTAAACATCTCTAATTTTAAACAAAAGTTGTTGATTATGTTTTTAAGAAGATACTGTTATCTGCATTTTGGATACAAAATTGTACACATAGATTGGATTTTCTATAATAAATCAGATGAAAAATTCTTCTTATGTTTTATAGAGAAATAAGCTATTTTGTCATTTTGTTTTAAAAACATTCATATTTGAACTATATAAGGAGATTATTATATTATTTATTATATTTTTAAATTATATAACCAGTTTTTGGTGACTGAATACTGTTTTTAATACCTTTGAATGTTTTGCTAAGTCTGCTTTTTCATCACAAGATGGAAATGCAATTTAAAAATCAGTACAGATGGTAATAATAGACGTCTCATAAAGTATTTTAGAAATATTGATGTGTTATATGCTTCTGTTGTATTTATTTAATTAAAGTATGTTTATTTGCAGAAAAACCTTGTTGATATTTTGATTTAAAATGATATGTTTGTTCAGAGTAATCACAAAACTTTAAATACATGTACTATTGTCTTAAGCAAGATATTAGCTAAATTAATTCCACTTTTTAATGTCCCTTGTGTTCAGATTAATTAAATTCAACAAATATTTATCACACACCTACTGTGGGTCAGAGTATCATACTAGATTCTGATGAAAATGGAAGGATAAATAAAGCATTAACATTATCATCAAGGAGCTTACGATCTATAGGAAAAGTGAGGCATATAAAAATGAGTGTAAATTAAAATACAAGTGCATAGAAAAATCTCAGAAAAGAGATTGCTTTTGCATAGGAAAATGGTGAGAAATCACCTACACTCTACCTCAAAGGATGGGTAGGATTTCAACAGATGAAGGTGCAGGGAACATATTTCAGACAGAAGGTGTTGTGGTCAAAGGCTTCTCACAGAAGAGACTGAACTCCTGTAGACTGAAACATGGTAACTAAAGGGGAATAATTCAAGAGAAGTATACAGAATGGTAGTTTGGAACTAAATTTTGAATTTAAATCTTGAATTCCATGGTAAATAATTTGAATTGTATTCAGGAGATTTTATGGAACATTAAGCAATTTTTAGAGAGGAAGTGCTATACAAATTGTCTTTCACTGGGTGGCTTAAAATCACAGTAATGTGTGAAAAGGATTGGAGAGGAAGAGAGAAGACACTGGAAGAAGCCAATATATATCTTATAATCCGTCATAAAATGAAGAGTTGTAGAATCTGAACTAGGGTGGTAGTAATGAATATGCAAATAGAAAAATATGGGTGCTTCTGTAGAGATGTTACAGAAGACATAAGTAACTGCTGCCAAAATATATTTACAACATAGAAATTAAAGAGGTAAAAACATTAGGTTTTATTACTATGTTCAAATATTGGTCAACCTCAGAGAAGACTTGAGCTCCCATTATGAGTCTAAAAAACTCTCTTAGAGGTAAAATTATGTCACAGTGACAAAAATAATTCCTTTACATATTGAAATCTTACATTCCTCCTAGGCCATAATAGTTAAAGAAGATAGATCCATAATCCCAGTTTTTTTTCGGTGTCATGAAAGTTGAACAAATTTAGTTATAATTTCATACATTCATCAAGTAAAATAGACTTCTTATCTAAAACATTTTTAGGCTTTAATTAAATTTTGACATCCCATGTAGCATGTTTTTGTCAGGTGAGGTTAATGTGGACAAAAAGGCAGATTTTTAGTTAAACAAAATTTGTAAGAGGGATGGCCTTATGTCCTGCATTGTAAAAGGACATTAAAAGTTCCTATAAGTATTTAATTTTTTTAGCATAAGATTAATTAAAGTGGACTTTCCTAAAATTACAAAAAAAAAAGTAATGCTTGCCCTAAAGGAACTTAGATTCTAATGGGGAGAAGACACTATATAAAAAGGAGGTCAAAATGGGAAAGTGGGGGAAAAGTGGCCAGTGTATAGATATGCCAGCATAGTAGAGAAAATGCTGAGGATGGGTCAGCAGTGCAGTATGGAAAAGGATTAAAGTATCTTTGATTTGAGTCTCCTTAAATTGGAAGTTTGCTTCAATATTTTTATCAGTGACTTGAATGAGGCCATAGATGGCAGGCTTTTCAAATTTATAGATAATAGGAAACTGGGAGGGATAATACATTGGATATCAGAACTGGGATCCAAAAAGATTTTTCCAAGCTAGAATTATGAGGAGGGAAACTTATTACTTTAATTGATTAAATAATTATTATAGGTACTTATGTTTATTGTTTTTTAATAATTATATAAGGACTATATGGGAAAGATGTCTAAACAAAAAAAAATCCTGTGGCTTTTAGTAAACTGCAAAATCATAATTCATGTGCATTAAAAATCAAATATAATCAGGTTATATTATTAAAATAAACAGAACAAGATCAGTAATATAAATCCAGAGTATAGATTATTGGTCAGAACATATTTGAAGAATTTTCAGTTATAGATGCCACTTTGTAGGTAGGGTTTTAATAATTTGGCCTATTTCTAAAGGAGGATAATCAAAACAGTAAAAATATGAAATTGTCATATACAGATCAACTCAAATATTTAAGAATGTTTATTCTAGAGATTTAGGGAGAACATAATTGCTCTCTTCAGAGATTTGAAGGGTCATTCATTCAAGTATTAAGCTTGTTTTGCAGAGGCAAAAAACAAAATAGCCCAATTTAGCATTCATAACAGTATTTAGTAGCTAATATTTACATAGAGCTTCAAGGTTTGCAAAGCACTTTTACATATGTTATCTCATTTGATACTCAAAACAACTCACAACAATAAATACTATTATTAGCCCCATTTTACAGATGAGGAAACTGAGATTAAGCAATTTGTCAGTGGTCCCATAGCTATTAAGTGTCAGAGGCAGGATTCAAACTCAGGTCTTTCCTGGTTCCCAAATTCAGCCCTCTATGCATTTTACCAGTCCCTTCTATTGTGAGAGAAGTGAGCATATCGTGAACAAATGGTAACATGAAGTCATAAAGTCAAATAAGTAAACTCAAATTATACAGGGTATGTGATGATATGTAAAGTAAATATACAGAAATTTGTAGAATGGGAGAGAATGAGGAAAGTTGTGGCAAGTAAAATGCAATAAAAGGAAGCTGAGGTAGTTCTCCAAGCCAGATCAGTTTATTAACAGTGATACATATAAGTAAAACCCGTGATCTCAGTGAGAAGGGGAAAACTAATGACAAGCAAGTTGAAGAATATTACATTTGGACACTGTTGTGAAAAGTGGGTTGGTATTCAAATGTGGATGATCATTCCCTTCTTTGAGAATTAAGAAATGTTAATTGTTATATGGGACTTGTCCCCCTCTTATAATCTTGCCTGTAAGATCAGAGCCACCCTCTTTGATCTCCACAAAGGGACAATCAATCAAACCTTCCCAGGTTGTAGAAGGGAGGATATGGATAGAAGAGCTGTCTTTTAGGAAGGGGGGCTCCAAGCCAATAAGTGTTAATAGAAACAAACATGTCCCAGGGGCTAGCTGAATGGGTGGTAGTAATATTTTTTTTCTAATCATACTTTTAAGCTCACTCAAGACTGGGAGAGAGATCATATATATACATATATATATATATATATATATATATATATATATATATATATATATA
>JAJPUD010002904.1:160081-178541 GCA_023553655.1 Myrmecobius fasciatus
ATATATATATATATATATATATATATATATATATATATATATATATATATATATATATATATATATATATATTGTTTTTTTCCTGAGGCAATTGGGATTAAGTGACTTGCCCAGGGTTACAGAGCTTGGAAGTGTTAAGTGTCTGAGGCCAAGATTTGAACTCAGGTCCTCCTAACTTCAGAACTGGTGCTCTATCAGTGGATAGTGGATAGCACCAACTAGCTGCCCTGACAGCATAATCTTAAATGAGAAATGGAACTTGACAAAATGGAAAATAGGGTTAATTACAAAAGAAAATCATGTGTTAAATGTTAATGGCATAATTTTAATTTCCTTAGTAGACTTTACATAGGTGACTGACACAAATTGAAACTTGAAAGAAACTAAAGATTCTAAGAGGCAGAGATAATGAGGAAGTGCATCCCAGAAACTGGGAATAGTTTGGGGAAAAGACTTGGAGATGGAAAATGCAATGGCAATGCATCAGTGAATTGTTACTTGCTTTGGGCTGGGCTTGACTCAGGGCAGTTCTCTGGTAATTATAGTTCAGACACTTATAATTTATTCAAGAGTTAATAAAAAGATTTATTAGCCACAGTAGGAGAAGGACATTCAATAAGGATAGACATTGAGGATACCTCAAGCTGATTCAACTAAGCTAAAACTTCCTTGCTTTAGTTGTCCATAATAATCCACCAACTAAGCATCAGAATGTCATTGAAGCTCTTTGTAACTTCTGTGCATTCCTTCTGACCAGCAAGTGATGTTAGCAGGCTGAACTTTCAGTCCCCTGAAACAACCAGGAATTGACTCTAATCTCAGTACCTTTTTTTTTTTTAAAGTAGTCAAATTTCTTAGAGAATCAGGATATTGCTCCTATCATGCTATAACTTGCTGTATGAAAATCTGAGCTAATGAAACATAAATGTTAGTATTATTTACAAATTAAGATTTTTCACTTTAAGAAGATTTTAGTGCACTCCTAAATGCACTCCTAGAGTACAAGTATGATTTGACTTGAAAGATTAAATTTCCTAGAATATTGTCTATTTTGCAAAATAAGTCATACTCTTACACATCTATTCTTAGGTTTTTAAAACCCTCCTTTCCATATCCATAGCAGGAGTAACATGATGCTGTACAAGTTATTGTTAAGGGGCAGCAAAATCGAAAATGAATTATTTCTTCTTTGCTAAGACATGCACTTTCTGCATGTTATTTGGAATTGATAAAATTAGTATAGAAACATATTAGATGGGATGAGAAAGAAAGAAATATATTGGAAGAAAGAAACCTCCACCAAAAGACCCAAAGTAGGTTATTTGCCAGAAACCATATGGAATACAGTGAGAAAGAGAGTTGCATTACTCCTAAGGCAATTAATTTACCCTCAGCATAAACCATCAGCCTTAATGCTTGTCAGTTTCCTCTATAAAAAATAGGTGGTCATTATTTGCTTGTTTATATGGCTGGGTTATGAGTTAAATAGTATTTACAAAGTTTTTGCAGGATATAAAGTACAAAATAAATGTTTATTGATTATGAATTATTATCCTGGAATGTTTTTGTTCTGGTAATACTAGCTCACTACCCCAACCAAACCAATTATTTGAGGGATATGGATATGTATTTTGATAAGTTAGGCAATTTATATAAAAAGGTAAGCATCAGGCCTCACGGACCATTCCTTGTACTTGTACAAGTACTAGTATTTGAGATTTAACAATATATAAATTGTTTCTTCAAAATACTAAAGGACTTATTATTATTTTTTGCTGAGGCAATTGGGGTTAAGTGACTTGCCCAGGGTCACACAGCTAGGAAGTGGTAAGTGTCTGAGACCAGATTTGAACTGAGGTCCTCCTGACTTTAGGACTGGTGCTCTATCCACTGTGCCACCTAGCTGCCCCTAAAGGACTTATTATTATTATTATTATTATTATTATTATTATTTTGCTGAGGCAATTGGGGTTGTGACTTGCCCAGGGTCACACAGCTAGGACATGTTAAGTGTCTGAGACCAGACTTGAACTCAGATCCTCCTGACTTCAGGGCTGGTGCTCTATAAAGTACTTATTTTTAAGGATTTTTTTAAACAAACAAACAAAAAAAAAGTTTTCCTTGAGTTTGACAAAAGTGATTATTACAAGGATGTAAAAAAGATGAATATCCATACATGGATTTAAAGCCTTAGAAAGAAATAGAATTAATTGGCCAAACAATAATATCCTATTACATTCATATACCATAACTTATTCAGCCATCCCCTCAATTTCCAGTTCCTTGACAGTATAAAAAGAACTGCCGCAAACATTTTTGCACATGTGGATCCTTGTTCCTCTTTTATGATCTCTTTGGGATAGTTCCAAGTTGCTCTCCAGAATGGTTGAATCATTTCACAACTCCATCAGTAATGTATTAATGTCCCAGTTTTCCCCACATCCCCAACATTTATCATTATCTTTCTTTGTTTTGAAAGTTCATATTAGAATTGTGGGGTGGGGAGGGTGGAAGTAGTTGGGTGATGAAGTGAATAGAGTCCCTGAGTTCATATGAGGTCCTGAGCAAGTCACTTAATCTGATTGCCTCAAAAGAAAAAAGAAAAAAAAAAATCCTAGAATAGGATTTCAGCAGTTATAAATTAGAGCTGGTACAGATTACACGTGATATGTGTTCAGAAGCAATCATCCAGCAAAAATGGCAAGTCAGTGAGGACAGTGAGAGAATATTTACAATTCTACAGTATTGATGACATAAGTAGCTTTTTCCATATAAGCCTTAACCACATAGGTTATCTGCATATGTCTCTCTCCACTTGTGAACTTGTTGACTACTCTTTCCATTTACACAGTATATATTTATAGGAGAGTGATTCCCAGGTTTATGGGAGGGATATTGCTATTTGTCTTACTATATCATATCAGTTTTGACTTTAAAGCCTTTGCTTTAAACTAATTGCATTTTTAAAGATAAATACACCAGAGTAAAATGGGATTCTTGAACTAGTTTTAAAAGTTTAAAAACACTAGTTGAATTGAGGGAAATAGTTCCAGAAGTTTTAAGAGATAAATATTACTTGGTCAATAAAATCCCTCTTGCTCTATGACTTTCGACTCTAATACATTTTCCTACCTAATAAGAGACAAGTATAGTTAAAAAAAAAAATCACTAGACTAGGATTCATGGAAAGGAAAGGAAACAAGCATTTATTAAGTTCCTACTATGTGTTAGTCACTATATTAAGGGCTTTACAAATATTTCATTTGATCCTTGTAACAATTCTGTGAAGAAAATGCTATTACTGTCCCCATTCTACAGTTGAGGAAACTGAAATAATTACAGTTAAATACCTTGCCCAGACTTACACAACTAATGAGTGTTTGAGACAGGTTTGAACTCGGGGCTCCAGATCCAGCACTCTAAAGCACTTCTTTTATTTTTTCATATCTCATCACTATCACTATCTTATCAACTATCTATATAACCTTGGACAAACCAATTAATCTTTTTGAATGTGTTTTCTTATCTGTAAAATGTTGAGATTGGATTAGATAATCCCTAACATCTCCTCTGACTATAATGATATAGTAGAGCAAATTTGCTGCCATCTCATTGGCTGCCTCCTATATAGACTTCTCTTCTTACCTCTAGATTTTGGATTCCCTGGCTTCTTTCAACTGCTAGCTAAAATGTTACTTTTCACAGGAAACCTTTCCTGAAACCCCTTAATTCTAATGTTTTACTGTTAGCTCTAATTTATAATTTACACAAGTTGTTTATACATAGTTATTTACATGTTGTCTCACCCATTAGTTTGTAATCTTGAGATCAGGGTATCTTTGTATCATCAGTACATTGTGTCTAGAACACAAGAAGCACTTAAATGTTTATTGACTAAATATTTTGATATTTGACCATTTGTACTTGACTAAATGTATTGGGAATTGGAAGAATTTAAATAATATACAGACCTTACACTTACAGTTTAGCAAGAGAAAAGATAGAATTTGTATTTTTTTTTTTAATCTGGATCTGTGATTTCATTGATGTAGGAAGTCCTTGGTGTATTGAGAGGTTTCATGCAACACCCAATGGAGTATGTATGGGTGTTAGCATGTGCACAGGGTATGTGTAGGAGTTCCTCTATCAAAATCTGGAGAAATATTTGACTCAAAACATAAGTTTTAAACAATTTTCCTTGGAGCTCCAGTATGGGGAATATAGAGAGTCAAAGAATGTTGAAGACCAGGTTCAAGCTTCCTTAGGATTAAAGAGTCCTCTGTGGATCCAGAAATAATGGGACTTATTGAAATAAGGAGAGGGTGAATGCTCAGTAATGCATTATTATTACTTGATAAAGTTAAATGCCTTCCTGAAATTATTCTTTTCATTACAGATGAAGGCTGATCAACACAAATATTTCAAATACCAGATCTAATCTTCTTAAACTTAATAAAATGTAAGTATTTGAAATGTGATTGACCTGTTTTGTTAAGTACAAATGTCATGGTCTTGAATGAAGATAAAACTCAATAGACTTGCACTCTTTTTATTTTTATTTTTTTGCTATTTTTTCATTATTGTGATAGATGGACTCCAGGATGGAATAACAAAACAGTCCCCCTTCCCCGTCAGAGAACTAGAATTCTGAAAAAAGTTAACAAAGTTGCTTAACAGTTGGCTTCAACCAATCAGAAATGGGTCAATATATCCTTTTCAAACACAGTCTTATCATAGATCCCTATCCAGATGAGACTAGGTGGGGTCAATGACCTGACAAAGGCAAATGGAGAATGAGCTTGCTTAATGGACTAATTGCATATTTACCCACACACCCCAGAGAAGGAATTTTCTGCCATCTTTGAACTTGAGATACATGACAAGGGAGGAAGAAGATATATAGGAGGGCATAGAGAGGTGCTGTTATTCAGCAGAATATATATGAGAGGAGGAGAATGTTACATAGGAGTGGTTTGATTAACAAAATCACATTCTCACTTCTGTACCAGTGCAGTCTTCTACCACTTCCTTAACTCATTCTGGAGACTTTGTATTTTCAGGGGTCTCAGACCCTCAACAATGTTTATAACGATTATTTAATATTTTATTTTTGAAAAGTTATATGTAAAACAATTTTAACATTTGTATTTAAAATTTTGACTTCCAGATTCTCTCCCTTCCTCCCTCCCTCTCCCATCCCATCATTGAGAAGGCATATGTAAAGTCATGCAAAATATTTATATAAAAGTCATGTTGTGAAAGAAAATATAGTTTCCCTCCTCCCCAAAAAAATCCCTCAAGAAAAATGCAGTTAAAAAAAGTATGCTTCAATCTGTATTCAGATACCATCAATTCTTTTTCTGGGTATGGATAGCATTTTCCATCATAATTGCATCAGTTATCTTAAAACCTCATATTACTAAGAATAATTATGTCATTCATAATTAATCATCTTACAATATTTCTGTTCCTTTTTACATAGTACATTTCACTTTGCATGAGCTCATGAAATTCCAGGTTTTTCTGAGAGCATCCTCATTCTTATTTCTTATATCACAATAGTATTCTATCATAATCACATACTACAATTTGTTCAGCCATACTCAATTGATGGGTATCCCCTTAATTTCCAATTCTCTGTTATAAATATTTTTGTACATACTTATCCTTTTTCTTTAAAAACAATCTCTTTGGGATATAGACTTAGTAGTAGTATTGCTAGGTCAAAGAATATGCATAGTTTTATAGCTTTTTGAGTATAGTTTCAAATTTCTCTACAAGAAGGTTGAATTAATTCACAATTCCACAATGTCTCATTTTCCCCACATTCCCTTCAACATTTGTCATTTTCCTTTTCTGGTCTATTAATCAATCTAAGAGGTATGAGCTAGTACCTCAAAATAGTTTTTATTTGCATTGCTCCAATCAATAATAAGTTAGAATAATTTTTTTTCATGTAGTTATATATAGCTTTAATTACTTCATCTGAAGACTTCATATATTTTGATCATTTATCTTTTGAGAATGGCTCTTATTTTTACAAATTTGACCCAGTTACCTTATGTTTGAGAAATGAGACCTTTATCACAGAAACTTGCTTCAAAATCTTTTCACAATAACTGTAGTTAATTGTATCCCCCCTATTTATTCTATTCTCTACTTTCACCCTGTCACTCCACAAAAGTGTTTTGTTTCTAACTACCTCTCCTACAATCTGCCCTCTCTTTTTTTACCCTGCCCCCATTCTCATATTCCTTTCCCCTCCTACTTTTCTGTAGGGTAAGATATATTTCTATATCTAATTGAATCTAATTGAAAGCATGTTATTTTTGCTTCGAGTTAATTCTGATGAAATAAGGTTTACTCTTCTCCTGTTCCTTTCCATTGTAAAAGCTGCTTCTTGCTTCTTTTATGGCAGATAATTTACACCACTCCAATTTTTCTTTTCCCTTTCTCTCAGTACAATCCTCTCTGATACCTTAATTTTATTTTAAGATATTATCCCTTCAATTCAACTCTCACCTGTGCCCTCTGTTTATATATATTCCTCCTATGTAGAAATGTAAATAGATTAATCTTGTTAAGTCCCTCATGGTTTCTTTTTCCTTCTAGAGTCTTGTATTTGAAAGTCAAATTTTCTATTCAGCTCTAATCTTTTCATCAAGAATGCTTAAAAGTCCTTTATTTCATTGAATATTCATTTTTGCCCCCTGAAATATTAGATTCACTACTGCTGGGTAGTTTATTCTTGGTTATAACCCTTGCTCCTTTTCTCTCTAGAATATAATTTTCCAAGTCCTCTAATCTTTTAATATAGAAGCTGCTAAATTATGTGTTACCCTGACTGTGGCTCCATAATACTTCTACTTTTTCTTATTTTATACTTTTGTAATAATGTTTTTCCTTTCAAGAATTACCTGTTTTAATTTCTATTTTAGCTGGATAGAGAAGATGATCACAATTTATTCAAATTAAGATCTGGGTGAAGAGTTACACTAGAGACCTTTGATCATGGGGGGGGGGGCGGAGAGTGAGGTTTTTTGCAGGGATACACAGAAGCCACTCAGTAACTCCATTAACAATAAGTGCAGTGGCATTAGAGGGCCTTATTATTAAAGAGCAGTGAGTTGAGAGATAGTAAAGTGATCCCTCCTGAGGTAAGTGTAAAAGAACTATACTGCTGATGTTTGTGTTGTTCTGTTTAATTTTTTTTTTTTTTTTTTTACAACCCTTCACACACACTACTTACTGGAGGACCAAAGTTGAGTCTATGAATCTGACTTTGGGGCTTTTTCACCATTTCAAGATGGAATCTTCCTAAGTTAGTTTTACACTTGACATCTGCATGAAGGCAGAAGCAAGAAAATTAATCCATGCACTTAGGAATTCCCTTTCTTTTCTGAGAAAGTTAGAAGCCAAGAAAAAATAAGTCCAAGTAAACAGGGACAAGTCAAAGAGCAAACCTCCCAATGAATAAAAAAATAAACAGTATGACACTGGTAAGATCATTAGATTTGTTTTATGTAGAGAACATGGGTTCAAATCATTTGTACTATCTACTACCTCTCTGATCTTAAGCTGCTGTCTTTGAACCCGATGTTCCTCATTTAGATAACAAGTTTTTGTTAGATGAACTTCTGACATAGTCTCCAGCTTTAAATCTGTCATCTGATGATCCACACCAAGATTTAGACCTTTCAATTTGTTTCCCTGGCTAGTAACATAACTTCTTTTCATCATAAAAAACTTGACCTTCTTTATAATTTATGTCAATTTCCTGTATATTTTGAATGTCTAACTTTTGCCAAACATATTTTGTGCTAAGACTTTTTCGCAAGAGTCATATTCTTATATATCAGTAAAACATATGCCTTTTACAAGACACAAAGTATCTTTTAACAAAATTCAATTCCAACTTCTGTTAAAAGCCTAAGGATTTGCATAAGGATAAATGCAAATTTCTTTAAAGTAATGAGTAGTATCTATCTAAAATTAAAGCTTAGAACAAAGAACCAAAATAGATACATAACACAAATATTTAAAAGTTTCATTTTAAACAAATTAGAGAAGTAAGTAAGAAGTTACTTTTTAGATTTGTGGATAGGGAAGAGTTTATGAATAAACAAGTGATACAAAGTATCACATGAGGTAAAATAGACAAGTTTTATTGCATAAAATTTAAAAGTGCTTGCAAAAACAAATCTAAAAGAAAGGAAATAAGTAACAGACAAATGTTTGCAACAAGTCCTTAAGTTCAGGGACTGTTACAATGCCTGACACATGGTAGGTACCTAATAAATGTTTATTGACTGGCTGACGGATAAAGATTTCATATCCAAGATATAAGGAATTGTTAACAAATTCATAAGACTAAGCCATTCCTCAATAGAGAAGTGAATGTGAAATGTGAAAAGAATGGGGAAAAGGTGGTTTTCTAAGGAAGAAATCCTTGCTACCAATAATTGTGTAAAAAATGCTCTATGTCAGAGGTGCCAAACATATGATCTCCCTGCTGTCCTTAACACTCCAGAGCACAGCCAATCCAGATTAAAATATAATTTAGATTTATTTAACAAAATAAATAATATAGTAGAATTAGATAATGTTAGTATGTGGTTTTCTAAATCAATATATGGCCTTTTATGAGGTTTAGTGGACTATTTTTCTTTGAATTTTTTATACTGCTCTAAGTAACTTAATTAAATTAAATTAAAGCAACTCCGAGACTCTAACTCATGCCTATTTGGTCAACAAAGATGTATGAAGAAAATGATTAATGTTGAAGTCAGGAAAATAGGTCCACTACTGCATTGTTGATAGTTGTGAACAGGTCCAACTATTTTGAAAACTGAATTAGAATGAGGTTCAGAAAATCACCATATTGTGTCTACCCTTTTGGTGTGTTCAGGGTAGCAATCCCTAATTCCAAATGCTGTGTTTGGGATTTGGCACCAAATGTTGGGGTATAGTCTTTTAAAGAATTCACAATGGCTATTCTCTTTGACAAAAAGTAGTTTTATTTAGAAGAAGTTGTAGACAAAATGAGTAGGTACAATAGATACCAGTGTTGAGTTTGGGAAGGGGACCCCCAAAAGTTTGGGGTCAGAGACTGGTGTCATGAGGTATCTCAAAAGATTTTGTAAGCTTGAACTCATTTCCTGGCCGAGGGACAAAGTTTTATTGTAATTATAATGCCATTACAAGTGGACTAAGTTCCAAGATTGTTTAGCAGAGTGCTGAGAGGATACCTTTATCCAGCTTTCTATCATTGACATGCTAATTCTATGGCCCAGGGAATAGTCTCAGTAATTAGGTTATCACTGCCCAGATTATCTTTCTGCCAGCCAGCAATGAACTGAGGACTGGCTCCAGAATTTGGTTCTTATTGACCAAATTATCAGTCAGCAATGGATTGAGGAGTGGTCTATGCAGAATCAGACAGATTGTTTTTCTTAGATTGGGAGTGGGGGAAGTCCCTGAAGATTACTAATTTATTGTTAAAACAGAAGCCCTTCCCTAATATCAGGGGACTTCAAATGCTATATTACATCATTTTCCCTTCTCAAGCAGTTTGTACCCCAAATTCATTTGGGATGAAAGAACAGAGGTCTTATCTTCTGGAACTGTTTCATGCTGATAAGGGGCATAGAGGTGGCCCTGCCTAGTGGAGTTCAGATTAAGGAGGGGAAGTGCAAGACTTGAAGATGGCAGCAGTAGCATCTAGGGGATATTGAGTATCTGAGTCAGTCAGCCCATGATATTCAGATTGAATGAGTAATTGGAAGATCATAGCTTTGAGTCTGAAGTCAAGTTTTGTAGTAGCTTCTTAGTCAGCTGTCCCCAAGGATGATTATAATCACATGACGTTATATCAATTGGAATATTAATTCTCAGGAGGTTATGAAGAAGCTTCAAGGAAGGTGGTGTAGAAGCATTATGAGTGAGTTTGCCAGAATAATTTTGGGATGGATATCCTGCAATTATTATGTGGGTAAGAAATCCTTTCTGGCAAGAAAACTGGAGATAGGTTAAAGTTATTCCTCTGAGGGGAGAGTACAAATAGGGCAGCATCCAGGGTGGGGATGGTGGCATTTGGGAATGGGTCCTTGCAAATAATGCATCAGGTCACATATGTGGGCTGCCTTGGGGATGCTGAGGGCACACCCAACAATCTGAATACCTCCACTGCCCGTGGAGTTCCCTAACTTCACTAAGGACTAAGGAGTTATCCCCCTACTGGCAAGGGCCACAGAGTGACACCAGGGGAGCTGGAGAGACAATATTAAGAGCAAAGCTCTCATACTTGGAGTGTTGTCAAAGGCACAACTGGAAAAAGCAGAAAATAAAAAGAAAGAAAGCTAATCTTAAGTGCCTCAGCCACCTTTTGAATTATTTGAGAAGTGTCACTCTGCAAAGAGCTGGGCAGGCTAAAAAGAAATTCCTACTGGTTTGCCTCTGGGATTAAAAATTGGCCTAAGGATGTTTGAAACCACCGAGAAGAAGAAAGGATGTGTTCTCTTTCTTTGGCAAGGAGCTATATGAAGGGGTGTAAGAGTCAGGGAACTGGGAAATTAAAGGTGCCATAGTCAGGGGCAAAGGGGCAGCTGCACAGACACCTAAATTTGCAAGCCTGTTTCTCTTAGTTTGAAATGAATGCCCCTTCTGGTGTCTTTAGGTCCATGGATAACTTGCAATAATTGTAGAATTTCCCCTGCATATTTAATGGGGGAATTATTCATTTTTTTTGCTGTCATACTTGGACATGAAGTGATAGATTTAGCATGGTGACAATAACTCCAAGTAACTTATTTTAGAATTTTCCTAAGCAATAGCCAAATAGTCTTAGCTATAATTTCTATTCCCTTAAATAAGTTTCCCTTTTGTTTTAGGGAGAAAACAAGACAATTCTTAAAATTGAGATAGAACAGATTTTAAAATTGATTTAACTTTAATTAATGTGATTCCCTAAATTCTGATTAAATATTCTAGACAAACTGAATTGCAATTTGGTTATTTTCTAATTCATGCAAATCATATCTCTTTTTATGAGCCAGGAAAAGGGCTTAAGTGCCAGTTTTTACTGACAGGGCCCTCATAAGTCTAACTCTAGATAACTAGAATTTTTAAAGTAGTGGCAGACTGCTTTTCTGTTTTCCTAAAGTTCAAAAAATTTCCTGTTAACACTATCAATGCAAATAGATCCCTTTAGTGGGCTTTAATTAGAGCTCACATCTAAATAAACCATAAAATTATCAAATATAAAGCAATTATATCCAATAAAGCAGTTAACATTCAGATAGCAGGTTTTATGCTATGCACTTTTACAATCATGTAATCTTCACAATAACTCCTATTTCAGAAAACTGGGCAGAGATAAAATAATTTGCCATAAATTACATAGCTAATACATATTCACAATTGAGACAGAGAATGGTGGTCTTACCAAATACAGAGACTGCCTGTCTCTCTCACCTTACACTGTCATGTTGGATGGAGCATGGATCCCCAAATTCTTCCCAGGCAGTTTCTGGACAGAACCTGCTGAAAGCTGGGTGACTAATGCCAGGACATCCCTTTGATAGTAGTTTCAGGTGCCAGGGCTCAGGGAATCCTGATCATGGAACCTGACCCCCATTCTATCTCCATTCTCCCCCAGCTGTGTTGTGGAGGTGTTTGGGGAAGATTGTGTGGGGTTCCCACAGGCTGCTTCCCCTATTTCTACAAGTGAGGCAGAATTTGAGTTTTAATTCTGTCCTAAGATGAGAGGAGTAGCAAACAGAGGGACTTGGGTTATATTTGATCTTGTTAGCAATCCTCACAACTGAGATACATTTGAGACCACTCCAGGGTGTAGAATAGAGAGGAGGGTCCTACTTAATAGGTTCTAGGGTGCTTTCCCAAAGGAGCAGAAAGGGCTCTCAGGAAAGGATAGGAGTCAAGGAAGGGTTAGCAAAAAGTTGCTATTTTTTTCCTTTCCTTTTTTTTTTTTTTTTTTTTCAGAATGGGGTAAATTCCTGGAATTATCCCCGATGTTTCAGGAATTTTTTTTCTTGCAATCTTAAAATGACTAATTGCCAAACTTCCTAATCATTGCTTTCAAAATTGTGAGAATCTCCTAAAATGTTATTTTAATTTTAAATAGCTAACTTTTTTGTGTAGCCCCAGTGTAGTCAGAGCTGAAGTCCACAGGAAAAAAAAAATTATTTTTTTTTACAAAATTTTCCCAGCATTCTAATTATAGCATAGAAGTTTTTTTTTTTTTTTCTTTCTGGTTGCATTTTAAATCTTTCCAGGTAGCAAAATATAGCTTACAAAACAAATATGACACATTCTGCACAGAGATGCAGACAGACAAAATGACATGAAAGAAGACTGTCCCATCTTTGCCAAAAGCCATAAAATTATGCTAGAAGCTATCTTATAGCACTTCTGTCTTCTCTGATGTCCCAGAGAAGGTGAAAAGGTGGAAAGGTTAACTTTGATGATAATTGTAAGCATATCCCAGGCAGGGTATCCCCAGTCAAGGAAAACTTGCTGAGCATGGAACTCATGATGATCAGACAAGCCTTCTCCCAGTGGCTTGAGGTGTCCCTCTATAGGATTGTAAGAGAAAAAAATAGGGGACTTACATCGACAAGGAGGGAATCAAGCCAGGAGAGGCCAGATTCTCCCCATACGGGCTATCAAATGGCGAGGTTGGGAAGAGGAATCCCAAAAGTTTGGGGTCACAGACTGGTGTTATGAAGTGATTCAAAACAATTTGCAGGCTTGAACCCATTTCCTAGTCCAGGGGCAAAGTTTTTGTAATTGTAATGCCATTACAAGTTGCTAAATTCCAAAGTCCTAAGAGAAAGGATACCCCTTTATCCAGCTTTCTATCATTGATATGCTAATTCTATGGCCCATAGGAATGGTCTCTGGAATTTGGTTATCACTGCCCAAGAGATTATCTATCTGACAGTCAGCAATGAACTGGAGTGGGTCCAGAATTTGGTTCTTACTAACTAGATTATCAGTCAGCAATGAATTGAGGAGAGGTCTATTCAGAATCAGATAGTTTGTTGTTCTTAGATTGGGAGTGTGGGAAATTCCTGAGGATTACTGATTTATTATTAGAACAGAACTCCCCCTCCCTAAAATCAGGGGATCTCAAATGCTATATTACATCATCAGAAGTAATAAATTTGAAACAGAGTTGAGAGAGCATATAGCTAGCAAGGAAAGGAGTTTTAACAATTAATGATGGAACTCACAATTAACCAGTAGAAAGGAGGATACTCCATGAGGTGAGAGTATGCCCTTAACTGACAGGCTAAATCCATAAAGGAATTTAGCACCCTACCATAGTCAGTTAGCAAACAAAGTAGAAAGAGGTCATGAGACATGATGGGACGATGAGAGGAAAAACACCATGAGGCAGAATGCCATAGCAGAATGACCCAAAAGGGATTCAGCAAAGATAGCATGGGCCATGCACAAATTTATAGGGGACATTTAACCTCAGGGGTTTGACATAACTTGGATTTCTGACTGGATATAGCAAAGTGGGGCCACCCACAATTCCCACAGAGGGTTGAACTATAAAGTGAATTGATCCCCTTCAGTGCTTTTGTCTCAGGGAGTAATAATAATCAGTACTTCAGTCTTTCTCTGCCTACCCCACCTAATTACTCAAGACCCCATCATTTTGACGTAGTTATAATGTGTTAGGCCTATACCCCAAAGAAATCAAAAGATTGAAATGGATTCGACTGGATTAGACATCTTGAAGGAGGTTTATATTCTCTGTAGTTATCCTCAAAGACTATGGTTCATTCCTCCTAAAATGTCTAGTTTCCCTTATTCATCCATTATCCATGAATTTATCTAATTTTTAAAGGCAATGCTTTGGAAGGATATTCCCATTTTATTTTGCTAATGGTATTAACAACTTTGCCTCTAGAAATAGCCTTAATTCCAGTTCAAATTTATTCAAAGTAAGAATTTCATGGTATGATCTCTAATGCTCTGGTGTGGGTTCATTAGCAGGTTATCAGTGAAACACCTTTTAAAACATTCTGTTCGAACAGCCGAACACTAATGTCTGCACTGGTGGTAACAGCTGTCATACCACCTGACACACTGAACAGGACAATCAATTTTACCCTTATTTGGTTTTGCTAATTAGTGGAAATGAGCACACTAAAGGAACAGTTGGTAATTATCAGTTATCAGCAAATACCTGATGGGAGAGGTGGAGTTGGCATGCATAATTTGAATTATCCTCATTTATTTGAAAATAATGTGCAAATGAGTATTTACCAGTTTTGTGATTCTATTCTATGCTCATATCTTTCTTTAACAATGAAAATGGTATGTCTTTGATTTAGGTAAGTTATTCTTAAAAACCTTTTATTGAAAATAATATCACATTGGAAACTTTTTTTTCATTAACTGTAACTTCTAGTATGAGTACAATTTTTATTTCCTAATTTAAGATTGATTATTTCAGATTTCTTTCTTGCTAGATATTTGGCTTTAAATAACTTCAAGTTTTTCAATCAAAAACTGAAAATAATATTTAACTCAAACTTTTTAAATAGTCAGAATTTAGAAAGGTCCTATTTTAAAAATATTTTAAAGACAGAATAAGGGTGTTATATTTTGTTTTGATCATTTTTGTCTAGGCAGCTAATTGATGCAATGGATAGAGAACTGACTCTGAAGTCAGAAAGATCTGAGTTTAAATCCAGCCTCAGAATCCATAGTAGTTGTATGACACCAGGCAAGTAATTTACCTTTTATTTATCTTAGTTTCCTCAATTGTAAAATGTACACAATAAAAACACCTGGCTCCCAGGACAGATATTAATATTTATAAAGTACTTTTCATAGTACTTTAGTAATGGCACATAGTAAGCATTACATAAATTCTAGCTATTATTACTATTATTATTATTCTGGCAAATATTCAGTCAGCTTGTTATTTTCAAGACAGTGAGGTGATAGAGTGGATAGAGTGCTGGGCCTAGAGTATTTCTGAGTTTAAACCCAGCCTCAGACACTTACTAATTTTGTGCCCCTGGGAAAGTCACTTAACTCTCTTTTGCTTCAGTTTCTTCAGCTATGAACTGGAGAAGGAAATAGCAAACCAGTCCAGTATTTTTGCCAAGAAAATCCCAAATGAGGTCACAAAGTAAGTACTATATAAATACTAGCTATTATTATCATCATTATTATCCTTAGAGTGGCAAATAATATAAATCTTATAACTGATTGATTTGGATCTAGGAAGAGATACAATCAAGTAACATGCATTTTTAAATGCTTGGTATTTACCAATACTGTCTTATGTAATGAGTAGAGAAACACAAAATTTACTGTCCTTGACCTCAAGAATATTATCAACTAATGGGACTATATGCCATGTTCACAAATGAGTAAATACAGAATAGAAACAAAATAGATACAAAAGTGTTTTTTGTTTTGTTTTGTGGAAATGAAGAAGGATATTAACAATTGGGCCAATCAAAAAAAGGCTTAAAAGACCCTTAAAAGAAGTCAGGCATTCCAAAAGACAGATGAACCTTCTAGGAATGGGGGGACAAACGATGGAATAGTGGGTGATGGGAACAGCAAATAGGCTAATTTGCTGAAACATAAAGTGAATAAGAGAAGTAATATTTTATTATTCAAAAAAAAAAAGAGAGAGAGAGAGAGCATCTGGGACTAGATAACAAAGGACTTTAAAATGCCAAATAAAGGAGTTTGCATTTTATTCTAGAGGCAAAAAGAAGTCATTGAAAATTCTTAAGAAGAATGATGCAATGAGACCTGAATTTTAATAATATTTGTTTGGCATTAGTATGGCATTAGAGTTTTTAAGTGACTAATAATTTAACAGAAAGAAGATTAAGGCTTGAGTTAGAATGCTGGAGAAAAGGAAGTAAATCTGAACATGGGTTTGACATGGATTTGAGTCTTGAATCTGCCACTTGTTACTTATATGATCTAAAGAAAGTCACAATCTCCCAGGTTTCCATATTGTAAAATGGACTAAATAACTTTCACAATTCCTTCCAGTCTTTAAATCTATGACCTCAAAATTCACCACACATGTAATCATGTCAAATATCCTTAGTGCTTTCTCCTATAAAGTTCAATGCCAAGATAAAGAATAGATTTAGTGGAACAAGATTGAATAGCATTTGTAAGGACCCTCCCTTATCTGTGTATGTATGCATGAACACATATGCACACACACACACACTCTTTGCTGTTGTCTTAGATTTGAGAGAACAATCAAGAAAAAATATTTCATAACAATAAATTATGAATTAATTGAGGTAAAGAACCAAAAACAGGTATGAAGCCCACCTTTGAGTGAATGCGAGGTTCACTAAATTAGGGGGGAAAATCTAAAATAACTCCCAGAATTTGATTCCAATTTATTTATTGACACATGATAATTTAATATTAATTAATATTAATGAATTAGCTTTATGCCTAAGTATGCCATTTTAAACATTATAGGATCTTAAATAATACATTTATTAAGCTCCTACCATATACCGGTCACTGTGTTAGCCACTGGGATTACAAAAATGAAAATGAGATAGTTCTTGTCCCTTTAAAGGCCACATTCTATTGGAGGAGATAGCATTCATAAATACATACAAAATAAACAAAATGAATGAAAAGTAATTGTTTTCTGAAAAGAATACTAGTATTTGGTATAATTGTGAAAGAATTCATCTAAGTATCATGTAGGATTTTGAAGGAAATGGATTTTAGAAGGCAGAGGTGATATTGGCACACATTCTAGGCATGGGAGACAAATAGTACAAATAAGGAATTGAAAGATGGAATGATTTATGTAAATAACAGCAGAAGCCCAGCTGAGTTGGATTGTAGAGAACAGGATGGAGACAAATGCAGAAATAATGATACTTTTGGAAAAATAGGTTGAGCCAGGTTCAAAGGGTTTTAACATAAATTTTTTAATTTTACTTTTTAACATTAAAAAAGTTCTAAATTTGTTCCTTTCCTCCAGCCCCTTCCCTCCATCAAGAAGATAATCTGAAAAATTATGCAAAACATTTCTATATTAGCCATGTTACAAAAAAAAAAAAAAGTATGCTTTAGTCTTACTCAGAGCTCATCAGTTCTCCCTAGAAGTGGATAGCATTTTTCATCATGGATCCTTTAGAATTGTCTTGGAATAGTTAAGACTTTTATAATTGATCAAGTTGCTCATCCTTATAATATTGCTGTTACTGTGTACAATGGTTTCCTGTTCACTTCACTTTATATTAGTTCATATAAGTCTTCTCAGGTTTTTCTGAAACTATCTTGCTTAAAATTTTTTTAGAACACAATAGAATTCCATCTCAATCATATAGAACAATTTTTGCAGCCATTCTCCAATTGAGGGACATACTCTCAATTTATATGTATTTTTTCCCATAACAAAAAGAACTATTGTAAATATTTGTGTTCATATGGGCCCTTTTCCTTTTTCTTTGATATCTTTGGGATAAAGATAACATCAGAATCTTTGAACAATCTGAAAGCTATAATCAAAAGAAAGACCTGGACAGCGTCTTTCAAGAAATTATAAAAAAAAACTTCCCTGATATTCTGGAATCAGAAGCTAAAATTGGCATCACCTACATCACATGCAAGTGAATTGGACTTAAGTGAGCAGGGGGCTATGCATGGTTACCTGCCTCACTTTCTACTCCAGACCATCTGGACCCACTGGCAAGATCAACTGGATATGGTCTGGATGAATGGGAGACCTTGGTCTTTTTAAGTTACTGTCTCCAACAGGTCTCAGTTTGACTGAGTCTACACCATTCAATGATTAAGGCTAAGTAGCAATTCAGGTAAAGAACCTCCTCTTTCATCTTGTCCAAAAAAGACCTAGATAAATAAATAAATAAATAAATATTTTACCTGATAGCCATGTATAAACTATGTTTACCATCTTCAGAGGAAGGTAAGGGATAGAGGTAGGGAAAAAATTTGGAACTCAAAATCTTGTGAAAATAAATGCTAAAAATTTTCTTGCCATGTAACTGGGGAAAATATTATTTAAAAAAACCTAGATTCAGCCTGTATGCCATAAAAAATTTTGTAATAGGACTTAATAGGAGGATCATCTTTGTATTTCATATTAAGTCCCATTTAGTCCCATTTCTCTGAATTACTCAGGCTTTTTTTTTCCTTCTTAAAATTCCCTCTCTCCTCCTTTTTATTCAAATTGTACCTATGCCTAAAGACTCAACTCAAATATAAACTTATTTACAAATATATTTCTACAGCAATTGGGCAATGGTTAGGTCTAGACTAGAACAGAAAGAAGAAATTAAATTATATTGCATTTGAAATAGTATATTTAATATGTGTGTATGTGAAAGACAGAAACAGAGACAAAGACAGAAAGAGAGAGAGAGAGAGAGAGAGAGAGAGAGAGAGA
>JAJPUD010002904.1:182936-238531 GCA_023553655.1 Myrmecobius fasciatus
AATGTCAACAATCCATATGTTATATTATATGTATGCTTGCAAATAGAGAATGAGTGCTAATAGACATTATCCAATAAAGAGATTGGTATATTAGCCATATACCAAGGAAATCCAGGTAAAAAGGAGTGCTAGATCAATAGGATGGGTGAAGATGTATTTAGAATATGAACAGAGAATAAGGGAAAGAACAGACAGGGCCAGTTTTGAACAAACAGAACTGATTAGGTATGTTATCCTTGTCTCAAAGGGCCACTGGTATGGCATTCTATCCTCACTGGTGGAGACTGATTGCTCAATATCCCTCCTGCATGAGAGATGGACAGAGTAGATAAAAGGGATAGAGAAGAGAAATTCTGGGTGTTTCTCACTTCTGGCTTCTAGAGAAATCTATGTTGAAAGCCCCTTTTCAGTTTGTTGAAGAGAAAATGAAGGAAAGAGGCTGCAATAAAAACAACTGGGTGTCTCTATCAGTAACCCCAGTTTGATGAACTAGAGACTGAGGAATTTTCCTCTTTGACTACCTCTACAAGATCTGGGACACTTTATCTCCTTCCTCCACCTCCCTTCCTTGCTGCCCTTTTTTTCTGTTGAGTTGAGATATCTTGATCCTACTGGGAAAACTTTTTAAATATATATTTCCTGGTGTATATATTCATATGTGTGCTTTTCATGATCTATTTTGCTGTGAACCTGAATGAATGGATTTAATTGCTATTTGCAATGTATGTTCATTGTGAAACTGGCATTTAGTTAGGAGGGAGACAAATCTTAGATATAAAGTTTGAGGAAGCATTCTTTTCTCCATCAAGAAATAGTTATCAGGAGCTATAGGTTGCACCTAATAATTACATCCCATACATTAGTAGCATTTAAGAAAATAGATTAAATTCTAGCCTGCTACTAAATCTTTCAGAGGAGAGCAGAAGGGCCAACATCTGGCTCTAAGTTCCTGCTTATCTTCCTATTTATGAGAATGAGAGGTTAGAAATGTCTATTCTTGCTTCCCTATGAGCCACACATATCAAGACAGTCATGTTTTAAGTACAAGAGGGATCCAAGAGCTAAAGAGCAGTCTGCAGCCAGAAATTAGCTTCTTGGTACTTATCTTCCACAGTTTAATTCACATTAATATAAATGATGTTGTCCTACTTACAGGCAAACATAATGTGCCTCATTAATCAGATATACTTTTGGCACAAAGGATCTGAGTTTCTTTTAATGATGTTACATTTTTTTATTTAATATTTTTATTTTCCCCAATCACATGTAAAACTTTTTTTTACATTTGTTTTTAAAGCTTTGAGTTTTAGATGTCTTTTCCTTCCTCCCCACCTCAAACCCCATTAAGGAGGCATATATAAAACTATACAAAACCTTTCCATAAAAGTCATGTTGTGAAAGAAAATATAAATCTCTGCCTCTCCAAAAACACCTCAAGAAAAATATTTTAAAAAGGGAATGCTTCAAACTGTATTCATATGCAAATCAGTTATTTCTGTGGGTGTGGACAGAATTTTTCATCATAAGTCCTTCAATGTAGTTGTGAATCATTGTGTTGCTGAAAATAGCAAAGTCATAAAAATGTCACATTTCTCTTGTTTCATGTTTCCACTCTTAAAAGCTAGGAAAATCTCTTTATTGGATAATGTCTATTAACACTCATTCTCTATTTGCAAGCATACAAAATAAAAAAAGGAAGCTTGATTAAAAGAAAAAGCAAATATTATGTCTCCTAATGGGTGACTAGATGGCACAGTGGATGGAACATTGACCTAGAGTCAGGAAGTTCTGAATTCAGATTTGTGTGACCCTGGCTAAGTCACTTAATACTATTTGCCTGTTTTCTCATTGATAAAATGAACTGGAAAAGGAAATGATAAGACATTCCTATATGTTTGCCAAGAAAATTCCCAATGAGATCACAAAGAATCAGACATGACTAAATGATTAAATTATATATATATATATATATTTCTGTATACACATATACAGATATATATATATATATATATTAGGTAAAGAATCAGTGGATCAGTGGACATGAATTCTGCTAATATATCCTCTGCTACTGTGGTCTTCTTACCTCACTGTTCTCTTGTCCTCTGCCATGCCTACTTATGTGCTTGCCAAGTATCTTTTCCTTTTTGGCATTGAATTTCAATCATGTACTGAATCCAAAGTTCTCCTGAAATGCCCTATACATTAGCAAGAAAATCCCAGGATTCCTTTCTTCATCTAGACAACAATATTAGTTCTCCTGGTGGAGTCCATAGCTTTAGTGTAAGAAGCTATCAGAAGGGAATCTAATATCTTTACAATTAAATAACTCTAAAGTGAAGAAGTGAAGTTCACCCAGGAATGAAGTTATTTATATTTACAAATTTAATTTTGCTCTGGCTTGTAGGAAAATCTATCCTATTGCAAATAAGGTAAGTGAAATTTCTTACTATGGCATTATTCCACAATTGATTCTCATTAGCCACTATGTAACAATAACTAAATCATTTAAGAAACTCAATGATAAATAGTGGTCACCATAGGATAAAGATTTAGAGGAAGAATGTCCTTCAAGTTCATCTAGTCCAACTCTTTTAATTTTACACATGAAGAAATTAATGTCCAGAGAATTCATGTCTATTGGTTCTTTAATTAAAAAAAGATATTGCTTAATCAATTAGTCTTGAATGATTTTTTCATGATCTCATTTGGGATTTTCTTGGCAAGCATACAGGAATGGCTTGCTGTTTCCTTCTCCAGCTCATTTTACAGATGAGGAAACAAAGGCAAATAGGGTTAAGTGACTTGGCCAAGGTCATACCGATTTGAATTAAGAACTTCCCGACTCTAAGGCTAATGCTCTATCCATTATGCCACCTAGTGACTCATTAAGAGAAATGATATTTGTTGATCTTTTAATCAAACTTATTCAAGAGCCAGAATAAACAGAGATCTAGGGATTCCAAATTAGATACTCTTTCCTCAGTACCACACTGACTTTACCTCAGTGAGTCAGTATCTTTAGTAGCTATTAAATTATGACCTCTAGTTCTTAAGTCAGCAGTTAGCAGTAGTGTTGGTGATAGTATGAACTAGCACTCAGAAAACTTGTTATAAATAAATGATGACAACAAACAGAAAAAGAAACCATTAAGCAAAACATAATAATTCATATAGGTCACATACTGATTTAGTTTAAAGCATATTACCTATATTTTATTGTATTTTGTTAAATATCTCCCAATTACATTTTAATTTAGTTTTGGCTATTCTTGGGAATGTTGCTGTTTACATATTTGACATTTCTGTGATGAGTAAATAAGGCTGCTGTTGCTGCTGTTTGTCTTTCATTCTTGATGAGGATTATGTTATCAGGGAGGGGATGCCTTGACATGAAAATGAGTTGGATTTAAGTGAGGGAGGGCAGGGCAAGGTCAGCTGCCTCACTTTCCTCTTCAGAGCCAGGGTCCAGTGGCAAGATGTAGATCAAAGCAACTTGAGATGACCCTGGATCTTAGCTTAAAAAGGCCAAGGTCTTCCATTGAATCCAGGGCCATTTCTAGTTATCTTAATCTCTATCTGACCACTGGACCCAGATGGCTTTGGAAGGGAAAGTAAGGCAGGTAACTTTGCACAGCCCCTGCTTACTTAATTCCAATTCATTTGCAGGTCATGGCATCCCCTCCCTGATGTCATAATTCTCTTCAAGAATGAAGGAAAACAGATAGGGTTGTACTTAAAACTGAAATCATATGTGTATATTTTATAAACATTTTTTTCTTTTTCTGAATCTATCATGTATATGTAATGACTCTTACCCAACACCTGAGGGCACTATTAGTTTTAACTAAGCTGCCTATTCCTTTATGTCAGGATTCTCTAGGTGGATTCTCTGCCTGGGTGACTCTAGGTTCTTTGTCTAGGGATCTTTATGTGGATGATTATTTTTTAGGTATATATAGGACCTTTATTTATATGTTTGATCTCCTTAGATATATGTCAAGTATTATGATTGCTTTTTTCTAAAATAATTTCAAATTACATTTCAGAATGGTTTGCATAAATTTTTATTTGGATTTTTAAGTTTATATGTGAATGAATTTTCAAATCAAATTGCTATGCTTGGGACTCTACCTGCCATATACTCCCTTATATTTGCCCCTTGTGTATGCCTCATTGAATAATCTTTATCAAGATATTTATGAAATATTTAATCTGAATTATTAAAGGAACATAAGCATGTCTATATCAAAACATTATTCCAAATTATACTTTAATGTAGGATCATAAACTATAATTTTCATTTGACCCCTGTTTTAACACTCCATAAAAGGGAAGGGGATTCTTTTGTGTTGTTAATCCTTTCGACTGACCACTTTAGCCTTGTATAACAAGATCTGGGTAAAAAGTGTTGGGCCCCAGATCTGTTTATACTTATTCCAGGTCCTCCCCTTCCCAAACTGGAGCTAGACACTTATGATCATTTGGCTTGAAAATATCAAAGAAACTTGACTGTCTTTCCTTGTGGAAATTCTATGGATAAAAAGAATAGCAGGATATTGCTTCAAGTTCTCAGGATACTATTCCCCAGAATCTGAAATTCCAATGGGCTTTGGTGAGACTCAGAAATTTCAATATCAAAATGGGGATATTGAGAAGTTAACATCCAGGGTATGCCCATATTGACTGTCACATATGTAATGCTGAAAGCAATAAGAGCACAAGTATGGTTCCTGGCATTGTAGAGTCCTGAGTCCTTCTAGTTCACTGTTCAGTACTCCCATTGTTGCCTGTCTTCTGCTTTTCCAAGTGCTATGAATTCTGTGGCCAACTGGGCAAAATAAAGTCATGTCAAAATGTTAGTGCCTGGCATGGACCAGAATGCTTTATTACATACAGTATCATTAAAATAAGATGTTTAAGCATATTTGCAAGTATTTCTAAGGAAATACTAAAACATATGAAGGAAAATACATTTTTTAAAAAAGAGCTCCATGCAGAAAATGAAATTCTTCTATATACTTCATTTATTTTGTATTTAGTTAAGCATAGCTAGAATTTTCTGCAAAATCAGAGACCCCTCTTGTGGCCAGAATAAGTCACAGTATACTTATAGAGTTTCTTTTCTTTTCTTTTTAAAAAAAAATTCAGACCTGACACATAGAATTTCATATAGCAGAGGTATCAAATTAAAACTATGAAAAGGCATTGCTTTAAATCTGCTCTTTCACAAATGACACATATTGTCTATGATCACTTTCAAAGCAGAATATTTGATTTTTTTCTAGATCTTATTTTCTTATTCATGATGATAAAACATGATATTGCAAAGGAAAACCTCCCACTTGCACCACTGGGAATTACATGCCCACTAGCAAATGGGAATTTTTAAAAATAAATTATATGTTTTCTTTGGTTTCTTCCAAATGTCTGTGTTAATACTTGATGCTTTGGCATGTTGCAGTGAAAAGACTATTACTTGTCAAAATAAAAGTAATTCTGTTGCTGAAAATAATTTAGATGACAAAGCATATTAGATTTTACTGGTTGGCTTGGTCACATATATCCAAACTACATTATCTAAACACCTGCTTTTAAGATTTATGCAAGCTACTGGGAAGATATTATTTCAATAGGGCTGACTTTATGCATAGATGAAGCAGTTTATTGTCTAGATATTATGATTTCAGGGATACTGACAAAGTTCTCAACTTTCCCCAACACCTTTCCTGTGTTTAATTTTATAAATAGGTATATATACATATATATATGTATATATATATATAAATGCAATTATTTCAAATGAAATTAACAGCAATTAAAAATGCAAGAAAACATTAACATCACTGCAGGCTATTAAAATGATCACCCAACAAATACTTTAGCAAGACATTACTTGAGGGATATAGCTATATATCAGAAGTTCATTATCTTTCTTGGACTGACAGATGATAAAATCCATAATACAAATAGTCAATATTTGATAAACATATATTAAATGCCTATTCTGATATGCCAAGTGATGATGATATAAATAAGGAAAAGGAAGACAGTCTCTGCCCTCCAGAAGCTTTGCAGTCTAATGGAGGAAGACAGTACTCAAAATGAAAATGAAAATATGTATGTTTATGGTGGGGCAGAACTATGCCAGAAGGTACCTGGAGCAGAAAACATCATATTTATAGAGTCAAAACCAAACAAAGCACCAGATGATATTAAGTGAAAATTCTGAACACTTTATAAAGGAAGGCTCTAGGATGAATTTATTGCTCTTCATTCCAGAGGAGACACAACTGAGGTTTCTGAGGAGGTGTTGTATATCAAAACTGGATCAGTTTTCATGCTGATGGTCTTTCTGGTGATGAGTTTATTCTAGAGTGAGCTTATATTGATTATATAATTGATTATATTGTTATATATCACTATATTGATGATCTCAATATATCCCAGAGAACTCAACCAATATATCATATTGGAATCTGAGCATTATTATGATCTGATTTATCTCCCACAATCATCTGAACATAATGTTGATCTAGAAAAACAAAGAAACAACTTTAAAAAAAATAGATGTTGACAAATAAAATATTCATCATCCCCTAGTTTTGTGGAATAAAAAATATTTTGGAAAAAACATATACACATATATATGAATATATGTGCACATATACATATATTTATGTGTATATATGCCTATGTATTTCTATAGGCATTTGTATCTGTGTATGTGTGTGTGTAGGTCTTGCAGAGAAAACTAAATTCTTGTGAGAACATAGTGAGATGCACTTTATTGTTCTGACTGCTACTACAGCTGTATCAAGCATACTTACCAGAGAAACTACAGGGAATAGGTTTGCATGATGGTAATGCAATAGATAGGTTGGCCCTGAAAAGAGGCAAACCTAAATTCAAATATGCCCTTAGAACTTAGCTATTTGAATATAGACAAGTTACTTAATCTCTATTTATCTCTTTCCTCAATTGTAAAATGGAAGTGATCATGGCACCTATCTCCTAGGAATGTTGTGATCAAATGAGATAATGTTTGTAAAGTGTGTAACATAGTGCCTAGCACATAATAGACACTGTGTAAATACATATTTCTTTTCTGTAATCTTTTCTGCCTTTTGATTTAATAAGAACAAATATTTTATCCAGCTATGTAGTAGTCTGTGGAACTTTAAGTATAAAGCAATAATATCAGGTTAGCTACCCAGCCCAGGACCTTGTGAACACCATCAAAATAGGAGACAAAGGTGATACTACTATTACTATAACTACTATAATCTCTCCACCAGCACTAGCACTACTGCTACACTTAACACACCCCATCATTACCCTTTCTACTACCACCATCTCTGCCACCACCACCAAAGATTCTCCTTCTCCTCATACTTTTCAGCAACAACAATGAAGATGTTAACTAATAAACTCATTATCACTCAAACATAACATTGATTCATACAAATTTTGAGAATAACATTTTAATAAATTTTATAATAAAATATTCTTGGTATCCAAACTATATTTTAAAGTCCCAGAAAACTTCCAAAGAATATCAAAATCATATGGGAATAAGATAAATTACATATCATCACTGGTTTTTCTATTACTGGGGTTGTATACTTGCTGTGAGCCTAACAAAAGGTGAGCTTACATCTTACTACTTTTATTCAATAACAAAAAGTCAGTTATTTCATCCACTTGTGTTATAGTCCATTTACTATTAAATATAATAGAATAATAACAGAATAATTGCTTTTCTTAGGTTCATTTCTCTGAGAACTCTTATCAACCAAGCTGAAGATAATTGTTCTGTGATGATGATGATAAAGATGCAATAATAATGGTAGCAACATTATCTCTCTATCCATTCATCTATTTATCTATCTATCACCATACCTATATTTCATATTATATATTACTCTCTGTAAGGAATTTCTACCAATTTAGACCAATGCAATTTCTTCAACCTAAATTCTAGAGAATGCCTTAATACTGAGAATTTAAATGGCTTGCCTAGGGCTACACAGACAGTATAGATAAGAGGGAAATTTGAAACTGGGGTGGAAATCTAAGGCTAGCTCTCTATTCACTACAACAACATGGTGAGAGACAAAGCAGAGAGACAGAAACAGAAAGAACAATCAATTATTATTTATATCTCATTTTAAGCAAAAAGGAAGAAAAGATGATGATGATGAAGAAAAGGAAAAAAAAGGGGGGGAAAGATAGGACTTTATGTGCATATTCCTATTTCTTTCTCAAAGCAATTCTCCTAGAGAGGTATTCTCAGATTTCATCTTTGTGGGTATGCCCTTCATCAATGCTGATTAAAACAACATTTTGTCTTAGTAAATATTTTCATGAATATCTGTGGCTCCAAATTTTATAAACTGGTGACCAGTATTCTGGTAATGAAACTATCAGTGTTAATTTTTCATAACAGCCCTGTGACAATATTCAAAAGTTTTCCACCTTGCTGGGGCCTGCCAAAATTTATTCTTTGTTTATATAACCACTTAGAAACCAATTGAACACAGTTACCTCTATGTTCTAGGTATATTTATATATAACTCATCTTTCCAATTTCAAATCTAGACTCAGTTGCTTACTAGCTGTGTGACCCTAGACAAGTCATTTAATCCTATTTGCCTCAGTTTCCTCATCTGTAAAATGATCTAGAGAAGGAAATGGCAAACCACTACAGTATCTTTACCAAGAAAATCCTAAAAAGGGTCATAAAGAATCAGACACTACTGATGAAAATGACTGATGATTTTGCTTTCCCAATTCTTATTTTCAAGAAGTTATTTTCTTCCTTAGGATTTTGTATTTTTCCAATTGGTTAACTTTCGTTTCATAATTTTCTTGGACTGCTTTTATTTTTTTTCCTACTTTTTACTCTCTCTCGTTTGATTTTTGAATTCCTTTTTAAATTCTTCTAAGAGTCGTTTTTGTTTTTGGAGGGGGGAGGGAGCTTGTGATCATTTGACATTATTCTTTAGGACAAGAGGGACTTTTTTTTTTTAACCTCATTATTTTTCTCTGAATATCAAGCCAAATCGTTGTAGCTATCTATGGTTGGGTTATTTTTCCTTTGCTTATTCATTTTTATTATAAATTTGTTCTATTTTATTTTAGGAGCTTATAATTATAATTAAATTTTAATACCGAGTTGTGGATAATGTTGTTTGTTATAGGCTTCAGGTACTCCTTACTGCTGTACTGTCAGGGGCTTCAAATTCAGGGACTCCTTTCCTCCTCCAAGCTACAGTACCCTAGCCTCATAGTTCCACACTTATTGGATATGTGCTAACTCTTTTTTGTTGTCAACACCAGTAGGCCTGGTTTCCAGAAAAACAAAGGGAAGTCCCTTAATCCTTTCTTATCTGTGAGATCTGCTATTTGTTAGATGACAGTTTGTGAGGTGAAATTTCAACAGCCCTACTAATTCTCCAGACAGAGCTGCCCCAAGGTCTGATGTGGGTTGATTCAATGCATTTGGCCTAGAAGTATCTACTTTTCACTCAGGCCAAATCTCAGTCACTGGAGGCTCTTATATCTGTAATATATTCATTTCTCTCCATTTTGCACTCCAAACTATTATGACTATGGCTATTAGAGTTAGATTTCTAAGTATTCCCCATAGATTTCTTGAAGGCATAAAGTTGAGACATTTCCATAAAAAATATCCAGCACAATTTTCTAATTCTAATATCCATGCATTCAAGTACTCCTCATGGTGCACTCCAGGGATTTTTTCCCTATCCCAGGTCCATTTATTCTTTAATTTTGTATTAAATTTCAGTTATTAAATCTGACATAATCAATCTTGGTTGCATCATCAGTTCACCAATATATATCACTGTTCACCAGTATAGAATTTGCCCATCAACTGGTAGTAATCTCCAAGATTGGGAGATTTTGAATTAATAGCTATGATTATTATATTATTATAATAGGTAATATATATATACATATAGATGCTAAATGCTTATTCAGTCATGTCTGACTCTTCATGACCTCATTTGGAGTTTTCTTGACAAAGACACTGGAGTGATTTGCAGTTTCCTTCTCCAGTTTATTTTACAGATGAGGAAATTGAGGCAAACAGGGGTGACTTGAACAAGGTCACAGCTAGTATCTTGAAGCTAGATTTTAACTCAGAAAGATTAGTCTTCCTGACTCCAGTATCAGTACTCTATCCACTTAGTGGCCTTACTGCTGTGCATACTAAGTGCTTACTGTGGACAAAGTACTATTCTAAAGATGCCATTGATACAAAGAGAAGAGCAAGACAGAATCTTTTATAAAGAAGTTCAAATTCTAATGATACAGACTACACATGTAAAGAAGGTTTTACTGTAAGTCACCTGGAAAAGGCCAAGTGGTTCCTTAAGGCAAAGCAAATAGTAATGCATCTTAGTTAATGCCATTTCTATGAATAGAATAAGATCTATTTCAAATATTGAGCCAATTGATTATGCCAAGGACTTTGATGGTGAAAATCTTATTTACTGGTCTTAAGTAGCTGTGGCTACAGCATCTGGAGAGTTAGTTACCAGATCACATTCCCTACAGGAACATCATAGTCATATTGACCTTCTTTTCAGTTCCAAATCTGATAATTTGTTCATTTTTTATACTTTGATTTGAGTTGATACAAATTTAATAATTTGCACCAAAAATACTTCTCTCACCAAATATAGAAAGAAATGCAGCATTGGCTGATGCATTTGTCATTCCCAGAATCTAGTTGGCTCTAAAAGGCTATAGAGAGTATGTCTAAGGAGGGACTACTCAAACCAGTAAGATTAAAAAAACAACAACAACAAAACAAAAACAAAAACAACCTATTTAGATATCACAAATTTTGCAAATAAATAAGGCATTAACCATCCTTGGAAACAGACCTAGTAATGGTTTTGCTGGGTCAAAGTGTATATACAGTTTTATAACTGGGCAAATTCCAAATTGCTCTTCAAAATAGCTGGATTGGATCACAATTCCACCAACAGTGAAATAGTGTCCCCCAACATTTGTCTCTTTTTCTTTCAATCATTTTAACCAATCTGGTATGTGTAAAATGATAGCTCAAGGTTGTCTTAATTTGCACTTCTTTAATCAGTAATGATTTAGAGAATTTTTATGACTACAAATTGTTTTGTTATAAATACACAAATAAACTCTAAATAACATATGAAGAAAGGTGCTATCTGCAGCTATAGAAAAATGATAAATAGAAGTATGAATAGAATAATTTTATGCACACATACACACACACATCCCCCTAATTGTGTATAATGGTAGCCATCTGTAAGGAAGAAAAAAAAGGGGAAAAAAGAAAAAATATGAAATGTGCATGATTTTGTTATTTATTTATTTTTATTATTTGAATTATTTTATTATATTTAATATATTTATATTATATATTTATTTATTAAATATGTAAGTTATATATTTAAAAATAATAGCAAGGGGCAGCTGAATGGTGCAGTGGATAGAACACCAGCCCTGAAGTCAGGAGGACCTGAGTTCAAATCTGACCTTAGATACTTAATACTTTCTAGTTGTATGACCTTGGGCAAGTCACTTAACCCCAATTGCCTTGAGGGGGAAAATAATAGCAAATTGTATGTAATAGAATTACAGTTTCATGTGTACTCATTTTTTTAATTATCCTAAGATATGGAAAAATAGCATTAATACAAATTTTGTAGGTAAAATTGATAAGGTCTTATTATAATATTATTATATTGTGTTTATATATGTATATAAATAATGTTTAAAAAGTTGCACAGTGCTTTTAAAATCACTTATCAAATTCTTTGTAATCTTTTTTAGATATGCAACTACTGAGTGAGATTAATAATTCAACTGAATATTTGGAATAATGCATTTAATCTTCATGCTATCTAATTGTCAAATTGTAGTATATATATGCTGTGCCTATTTGCAACTTTGCTTCATATTCTCAAGGTGATCTTCACCATTTACAGCAGGTGGCAGCATTGAATATCCTAAAAGCATGTTGCAGTAATAAAAAGGGGACATTTTTATGACTTAGAGTTTCCCCTCTAGGGCTAAATTTGATACATATATGCATGCATGCAGCACATACCCACATGTACATATAGTATATATACACACACAAATATATACATACACTTTAAAAATACATTTACATATACATGTAGTGTGAATTTGGAAAATCAATATATTCAAGAAGAAAGTATTTCTCAGTTTAGGAATAGTATTGTATCATCCTGTGATTGTCACAAGCTGGTAAAATTACAATTGTTTAATGGATGAGCTGCATGTATTTCTCTTTCATGAGTATAAGATATATATACATAATTTTAGGGAAAAGTGGAATAAGTTTTTGGCAAAGAGGAATAGCGTGAGCAGTGCTTAGGGTTTTGAAATTTAGAAATAGTAGGGAAAAAAAGTGGGAAAAGTAATAATGGAGCAGGGCCTTTTGTTTTAAGCAAGAAAGATAAAAGCATACATGTTTGGATCCAGATCCAACTGGCTCCTGAAAGCCAATCATTAATTTCTTAATGTGAGCATTTATACCACAGAAATTGACAAATGCTACAAATCAGGTTTTAATTTGTGGTTTTGTTGAGTATCTCTAAACTTAAGAGAGTGAGGGGAAAATGTTAATAATAAAATTTAAACTTAAAAATGTGTCAACATTGATTCCCCTTTACTTGCTCTTCTTCCCCAGAGTTGGTTATTAAATATATGCAAGATACCACTTAATATAAGTTTCTCATTTGTACAGATAAGATGGACAATGCTTTATCAAAGGTTCATAAGTAATATGGACACAAATCACTTAAGAAATTATATATATGCATATATACACATGTAAATATGTATGCATAAATCATGTATATACCCATTTATATGTATATGCACACAAATGCATTTATATATGTGTATGTATACTTCTATGTATATGCACACACACACACACACACACACACATACACACACACACACAGAAGAAATCTCAAAACATGGAAGCTCCATAACTAAAATTCTAAACCTTAATAAGGAACTCAATCTAACAGCAGCATTAAAAGGATATATTCTTTTTCTATTTCTTTGATGCATTGACATCATTTAATTTAAAGATATTTTTTTCCCTCTTGATCTTAGCTCTCAAATTCTACTTGTGTTAAGTTACCACACTGCATAAATGTTTGGCTTAGGGATATAATTTTTTTAACTGCATCCATGTATGCTGATTTAATACTTTTTTTTTTTTTCGAAATTTGCCATGAGAGACAGTTATTAAGTCCCTTCCACTTTTCCTTCCTCCCTCTCTCCCTCCCCCCAGTGCTCTGGTTTTACTAGAAGAGTCTGCTGTAGATGTCAAAAGACATCCTAGAATGAGCTTCAAATTAGGCAATAAAACTGAAAAAATGAAATAGCCAACAAATAAACAGGAAAACACTTCTGAAAAGTAAAATAGAAGAAGCAAACTGTATTAAAGAAGAACTAAAATGAAGTAATAGTGTCTGGACCAGGAGGAAAGGAAGTAAGGAAGTGTGCATCCATTGGGACAGTATCTTCCTGTAACTTTTTTTTTTTTTTTAACTACTTTTCCCCTAGGCAGACCATTATTTACCAGGGCATAAAAACCAGTAGAGTTGCAGAGCTTTCAATTGGACATCACTCTTGGGGCTCCTAAGTTGTGCAGTGGAAAAAGTGCTGTACCTGAGGCCAGAAAAACTTCTCTTACTGAGTTCAAATCTGGCTTTAAGGTACTTATTAACTGTGTGATCCTGGGCAAATCATTTAGCAGTTTGCCTCAGTTTCCTCATGTGTAAAAAATGAACTAGAAAAGGAAATGGCACACACTCTAGTATCTTTGCCAAAATTCCAAATGGGGTCACAAAAAACCCCTACTAAATAACTAAAAACACTACTAACTAAAAAACTAACTAAACTAAAAAAAAAAAAAAAAAAAAAAAAAAAAAAACCAGAATAACAACCATTTGGCAATCGGAAACCCTTTAGCATTATGACATGATTTCTCTTTTTTACCCAAATGCTTTATTTTTTTTCCTCAATTGCATGTAAAAACAATTTTTAGCCCTTATTTTCTAAAATTTTGAGTTCCAAATATTCTCTTCTTCTCCCTTCCCTCTGCCCTCAGGGAGAAGGCAAGCAATTTGATTTTAGTTATGCATATGCAGTCATACAAAACATATTTCATACTAATCATATTGTAAAAGAAAACAAACCTTCCCCCTTTTGTTCCTCCTAGAAAAAATAAAGTTTAAAAAAGCGCTATGGTTACAGTTGATCATTGTTACAATTTTGCTGCTATTGTATCTCTTGGTTCTGCCCACACATCACTTTGCATCAGGTCATATGAGTCTTCTCAGGTTTTTTTTTTTTTTTTGGTAAGCATATTGCTTATCATTTCTTATAGCACAAAAGAATTCCATTACAATGATATATTACAACTTGTTCAGCCATTCCCACTTAATGAAGAAATAGCTTCTTCACAAGGGGTCCAGCCCTGGGGTAAATTCAGGTAAAGATTCAGTCTTTTCCTTCATACTCTCTAACTCATACTTTCAATTCAGAGTTCAAGGGTAAATCATTCAAGTAAAGCTTAGGTTAAACTACTGAATAAGGTCTTATCAAAAGAAATTGATAGCATTTAATCTTAATATGAAACACATGTGTATGTATATATATGTATATATGCACATATATACACACTCATATACATATATGTGTATATTCATATATGTATGTATAAATATAGTATAGGACATCAATTTATTTTCTTCACCACAAAACAAATGTTTTCAACAGAAGACTAATAAATGCATATTAATACAAATTAGAAGCATAAATATACATCATTACTTCCATTATACTCATCTGGGAGGCAGACAAGACTCCTTGGAACTGCTTGAACAGTTGTTTCACATTTATCTTAGATTGGTATTCCATAAGCATGATACATATATCATGGCCATCCAGATATGAAGAATTCATCCTCCTATCATTTTTTTTTTTCTGAAAAGGAAATATTTGTAGGGAATGGTTTTCTCTGGACAACCAGTACCCAATTCAATGACAACAGACTTTTTAAATTGATAATTTAATTACAAAAACTGGGAATATTCATCTTTCAATATTTCTGTTTAGTAACATGTTAAGAAAAAGAAATACAAGGACAGAAGAGAGAGCCATATGTTAAAAGTCTAATCTCAGGAAGAAAAAGTTCTATTCATTTTCCCCTCCTTTCTGATCCAAGGCCAAGCTAGCATTATATACAGCCCAACAAAGAAGCTACCTCTAAAAAGAGGAAAGTCTTTCTTCCCTTCTTCCTAGAACTATTACTTAATCACCTTCAACAACACAAGTCCTAGTCACAAGGACATAAAAAGACCAAAAAGGAACCACATGTCCTTTACCAAGGAATCAGAGAACAATAAAAGAAGGAAAAATGAGAAGTATTCTATCCACACAAATAAAGTCAGATGTAAACAATTGGAAAAATATCAAGTGCTCCTGGATAGGTTGAGCAAATATAATAAAGAAGACAATACTACTTAAACTAATCTATTTATTTAGTTCTATACCAATCAAACTCCCAAGAAATTATTTTACACATCTTGAAAAAATAGTAACAAAGTTCTTCTGGAAGAACAAAAGGTCAAGAATTTCAAGGGAATTAATGAAAAAAAAAAAAAAAAAAAGCAAATGATGGTGGCGTAGCTGTATCAGATCTAAAACTATATTATAAAGCAAGAGTCATCAAAACCATTTGGTACTGGCTAAGAAACAGAGTAGCTGATCAGTGGAATAGGTTAGGTTCACAGGACAAAATAGTCAATGACTATCTTAATCTAGTGTTTGACAAACCAAAAGATTCCAGCTTTTGGAATAAAAACTCATTATTTGCCAAAAACTGCTGGGAAAATCAGAAACTAGTATGGAAGAAACTAGGCATTGACCCATACCTAACACCATATACCAAGATAAGGTTGAAATGGATTCATGATCTAGACATAAAGAATGATATTATAAACAAATTAGAAGAATATAGGATGGTTTACCTCTCAGATCTGTGGAGGAGGAAGGAATTTGTGACCAAAAAAGAACTAGAGGTCACTATTAATCACAAAATAGATAATTTTGACTATATCAAGTTAAAAAGTTTTGGTACAAATAAAATGAATGACAAGATTAGAGGGGAAGCAATAAACTGGGAAAATATTTTTACATTCAAAGGTTCTGATAAAGGCCTCATTTCTAAAATATATAGAGAATTGACTCAAATTTATAAGAATTCAAGCCATTCTTAATAAATGATCAAAAAATATGAGCAGACAATTTTCATGAAGAAATTGAAACTGTTTCTAGTCAGATGAAAAGGTGCTCCAAATCTCTATTGATCAGAGAAATGCAAATTAAGACAACTCTGAGATACCACCACATACCTGTCAGATTGGCTAAGATGACAGGAAAAGAAAATGACAAATTTTGGAGGGGATGTGGGAAAACTGGGACACTGATACATTGTTGGTGGAACTGTGAACCATTCTGGAGAGAAATCTGGAACTATGCTCAAAGAGTTATCAAACTGTGCATACCCTTTGACCCAGCAGTGTTTCTACTGGGCTTGTATTCCAAAGAGATCTTAAAGGAAGGAAAGGGACCCACATGTACAAGAATGTTTGTGGCAGCCCTTTTTGTAGTGGCAAGATACTGGAAGCTGAATGGATGCCCATCAATTGGAGAGTGGCTGAATAAATTATGGTATATCAATGTTATGGAATATTATTGTTCTGTAAGAAACAATCACAAGATGATTTCAGAGAGGCCTGGAGAGACCTACATGAACTGATGCTAAGTGAAATGAGCAGAACCAGGAGATCATTGTACACAGCAACAACAAGACTATGCAATGATCAATTCTGATGGACATGGTTCTTTTCAACAATAAAGTGATTCAAACCAGTTCCTATTGTTCAGCGATGAAGATAGTCATATATATCCAGAGAGAGGCCTCTGTGAACTGAATGTGGATCACAACATAGCATTTTAACGTTTTCTATGAATGTTTGCTTGCATTTTGTTTTCCTTCTTAGGTTATTTTTTTTTCTTTCTAGATGTGATTTTTCTTGTGCAGCAAGATAACTGTATAGATATGTATACATATATTGGATTTGTCATATATTTTAAATTTATTTAACATGTATTAGACTACCTGTTATCTAAGGGTGGGGGCGAGGGAAAGGAGGGAAAAAATTTGGAACAAAAAAATTTTGCAAAGGTCAATGTAGAAAATTACTCATATATTCTGTAAATAAAAAGCTTTAATTAAAAAAAAAAGACAATGAGAAGTATCCTAAGGTTTCATTTCAAGCTTATCAGATGGACAAAGATGACAAGGAAGAAAGAAAAAAAAGGAAAAAACAAACAAACCAACAATTGTTGGAGGGATTGTAGGAAAAGAAACAAATTAATGCACTCTTGCTGGACTAGAATTTGTCGACTATTTGGAAGAATCTGGCAACAAACAAAGAAACCAACCAATCCAAAGCCACTCACTGATGCCATGAATAGACCTGTATACTAAAGAAATCAAAGAAGAAGGGAAAAATATATGTTCAAAAATGCAGAAGGAACTGAAAGAAGAGGAGGAAGAATGTTCAAAAATATATATAGCACTTCTGTCTGCTGTAAAAATTGGGAACTCAACAGGGGAATGAATGGATAAATTATTGTATATGGATATAATTAAATATTATTATGCTATAAAATGATAAAAGGACAATTTCAGAGAAGCCTATGAAAATTTGCATGGATAAACATAATAAAGTAAACAGCATCAGAACAACTTAAATAATACAACTATATTGTCAAAAATTTTTGATAGACTTAAAAATTCTGATCAATGCAACATCCAACCACAATAGTAGAAGATTGATGAAGCATGTTACTTTTCTCCTGACAGAGATGTGAGGGAAACAAGATATCAAATCAGACAAGTCTCAGGGGGGAATTTGTTTTGCTTGATTATGCATATATGTTACAAGGAATGTGGTGAGGGTCACTGGAATATATATATGTATGTTTGTATATATAAATATAGCCATATAAAAGATATATTAATGCATGCATGCACACACACATGCATTCACTAAAGAAACCTACAGTTTCCTGGGCTTCAATTTCCCCATCTGTATGTAATCTAGAGTTCAAACTTATCATTTGCGTAACATTCTTTTTATTTGTGGAGAATATGATTACTCCAAGTTAGAATTTGAAGGAACTAAGGCCTAGGAAGGTTAATTGGCTTTACCAAAGTTACAAAGGAGTTATTGGAACCAGTATTCAAATGTGGGACCTGACTTAAGACCTAGTATTTTATCTATTATTCCATGCTGTCTTATAGATTTCTTAAGACATGTATTTTTTCTGAGATCAGACTAGAACAATTATTAACATAAGGAAGATTTGTGGGTACTCAGCTGATTATTAGTTTTTCAATTTGCAGAGAATAAAACAATTTTCAAAAATTCTAGGAGTGATTCTTATTCAAGAATTTAAACTCCATTCTGCATTTTTAAGCCCAGTCATTTCTGTAGAGCTGAGCTAGAAGTTCTATCAGTGAATTGATTACAAAATAGAAGTGTTCTTTTCACACTTGTATAACTTGGACACACACCTTTATTTTAGATCCAGAAAGCCAATTTATTTTTATTTATTTAATTTTTTAAGAATAAATATGTGCATTTTTCCTTTTTTAAATAAAAAATAATAGCTTTTTATTTTCCAGATATATGCAAAGATAGTTTTCAACATTTACTCTTGTAAAACCTTGTCTTCCAAATTTTCTCCCTCTCTTCCTACCAACCCCTCCCCTAGACAGCAAGTAATTCAATGCATGCTAAATGTGCAATTCTACTATGTATATTTCCACATTTATTATGCTACACATGAAAAATCAGATCAAAAAGAAAGAAAATGAGAAAAAGAAAAAGGGAGCAAAAAACAGCAAAAATGGGGAACATTCTATGTTGTGATCCACATTCAGTCCCCCCAGTCTTCACTCTGGGTTCAGATGGCTTTCTATATCACAAATCTATTAAAATTGGCCTGCATCACCACATTGAAAAGATCCATATTCATCAGAATTAATCATTACATAATTTTTTTGTTGCTGTGTACAATGTTCTCTTGGTTCTACTCACTTCACTTAAAATCAGTTCATGTAGGTCTCTCCAGGCCTTTATGAAATCATCCTGTTGATGGTAATATTCCATAACATACATATACCATAACTTACTTATTTATTTATTCCCCAACTGATGGGCATCTACTCAGTTTTCAGTTCCTTGTCACTACAAAAAGGCTGCTACAAACATTTTTGCACATGTAGATTTTTTTCCTGGTTTTATGATGTCCTTGGGATTCAGATCCAGTGGAGATACTGCTGGATCAAAGGGTATGCACAATATGACAGCCTTCTGGGCTTAGTTCCAAATTGTTTTCTAGAATTGTTGGATCAGTTCACAACTTTATCAACAATATATTAGTGTCAGGGGCAGCTAGGTGGTGCAGTGGATAGAACACCAGCCCTGAAGTCAGGAGGATCTGAGTTCAAATCTGGTCTCAGACACTTAACGCTTTCTAGCTGTATGACCCTAGACAAGTCACTTAACCTCAATTGCCTCAGCAAAAAAACAAAAAACAATATATTAGTATCCCAATTTCCCCATATCCCCTCCAACATTTATCTTTATCTTTTTCTGTTATCTTAGGCAATCTGAGAGGTGTGCAGTAGTACATTAGAGTTGTCTTAATTTGTATTTCTCTAATCAATTGTGATTTATAACAAATCCTTTGACCATTTATCAAGTAAAGACTGGCTTGCATTCTTATAAATTCGAGTCAATTCTCTCTATATTTTAGAAATGAAGTTGTTTTCCCCCATTTTCTGCTTCCTTTCTAATCTTGACTGCATTGGTTTTGTTTGTACAAAAATCCTTTAATTTATTATAATCAAAATAACCCATTTTGCATTTCCTAATGTTCTCTAATTCTTCCTTGGCCATAAATTCTTTCCTTCTTCACAGATCTAAGAGGTAGACTCTTTTTTGTTCTTCTAATTTGCTTATAGTTTCTCCCTTTATATCTAAGTCATGAACCCATTTTGACTTTATCTTGGTATATAGGGTGTTAGGTGTAGTATTGATCAATGCCTAATTTCTGTTATAGTATTTTCCAATTTTCCCAGCAATTTTTGTCAAATACTGAGCTCTTATTTAAGAAGTTGAAGTCTTTGAGTTTATTAAACACTAGATTACTAGGTCATTGACTACTGTGTCTTGTGAGTCTAATCTATTCCACTGATCAACTACTCTGTTTCTTAGCTAGTACCAAATGGTTTTGATGTCTGCTGCTTTATAACATAGTTTTAGGTCTGTTACAGCTAGGCCACCTTTTTTGCACAATTTTTTGTTAATTCCCTTGAAATTCTTGACCTTTTGTTCTTCCAGATGAACTTTGTTATTATTTTTTTCTAGCTTTGTAAAGTAATTTCTTTACAATTTAATTGGTATGGCACTGAATTAAAAATTAATTTAGGTAGAATTGTCATATTTATTATATTATCTTGGCCTGCCTTTGAGGACTTGATATAATTCTAATTGTTTAGATCTAACTTTATTTGTGTGGAAAGTATTTTGTAATTGTATTCATACAGTTCCTGACTTTGTCTTGGCAAGTAAATTCCCAAATATCATATTGTCTACAGTTTTTTAAAACAGAATTTCTCTTTGTATTTCTTGCTGCTGAATTTTGTTGGTAACATATAGAAATGTTGATTATTTATGTGGATTTACTTTGTATCTTGCAACTTTGCAAAAGTAGTTCATTATTTCTAGTAGTTTTTTAGTTGATTCTCTAGGATTTTCTAAGTATACCATCATGTCATCTGCAAAGAGTGATAATTTTGTTTCCTCATTACCTACTCTAAATCCTTTAATTTCTTTTTATTATCTTTTTACTAAAACTCACATTTCTAATTCAATATTGAATAGTAATGGTGATAGTGGAAAACCTTGTTTCATTATTGATCTTATTGGGAATGCTTCCAGTTTAATCTCCATTATATATTATATTTGTTGATGGTTTTAGATAGATACTACTAATCATGTTAAGGAAAGCTCCATTTATTCCTATGCTCTCTAATGTTTTTAATAGGAATGAGTGTTGGATTTTGTCAAATCCTTTTTCTGCATGTAATGAGATAATCACATTTTTTCTGTAATTTTGGTTATTGATATAGACAATTATTCTAATAGTTTTCCTAATATTGAACCAGCCTTGCATTCTTGGTATAAATACTACTTGGTGATAGTGTATTATCATGGTGATAATTTGCTGTAATCTCTTTGCTAATATTATATTTAATATTTTTTGCATCAATATTCATTAGGGAAATTGTTTCTTTTTCTATTTTGACCCTGCCTGGTTTAGGTATCAGAACCACATCTGTATCATAAAAGGGAATGTGATAGGATGCCTTCTTTTCCTATTTTTCCAAATAGTTTGCCTAGTACTGTTATTAATTGTTCTTTATGTGTTTGATAGAATTCACTTGTAAATCCATCTGGTCCTGGATATTTTTTCTTAGGGAGTTGATTCAATTTCTTTTTCTAAAATGGGACTATTTAAGTAATTTATTTCCTCCTCTGTTAATCTGAGCAATCTAAATTTGTGTAAGTATTCATCCATTTCATTTAGATTATCAGTTTTATTGGCATACAATTGGGCAGAATATCTTCTAATTATTGCTTTAATTTTCTCTTCATTCATTCATTCCATTCATTATTGTAAGTTTACCCTTTTCATTTTTGATGCTGGAAATTTAATTTTTTTTCCCTTTTGTAATCAAATTGACTAAAACCAACTCTTAGTTTTGTTTGGTAGTTCAATAGTTTTCTTTTAATTTTATTAATCTCCCCTTTTATTTTCAGAATTTCAAATTTGGCATTTAATTGGGGTTTTTTGATTTATTCTTTTTCTAGATTTTTTAGTTGCATACTCAATTAGTTGATCTTCTCTTTCTCTATTTTATTCAAGTGAGCATCTAGATATAAAATTTACCCTAAGAACTGCTTTAGCTACATCCCATAAAATTTAGTATGTTGTCTCATTATTGTCATTCTCTTGGATGAAACTATCTATTGTCTATGATTTGTTGTTTCATCCATTCATACTTTAGGAATAGAATATTTAGTTTAGTTAGAAAACTTGGAAAGAACAAGAGTCCTCCCAATGTAACCTGAGAAGATCTGAAGAAAGACCTTGAGCTGAGGTTTAACTTGAAATGCAAACACCTCCAGGCTAGCTCCCCAAAAATATCAAGTGGGGGACCCCTCAAACTAGTTGGATGTGTCTGGAGCCTTCACAGGTACCACAGAGACTTTTACCTCCTGGACTGTTTGTCTAGTTAGGATTTGAGTCCAGGAAGATGAAGTGAACCTCAGCTGATTGTGAACAGGCCCAGCTGTGCTGCTGAGGTGCAGCCCTATAAGAGAAAGAACCAGCATTCAGTGAGTGCAGAAGCATCAGGACAGGGTAGCTGCTGGCTGTGGGCACATGCAGGAGGGTGGGGTTCTTGGTTTGGGGTTTCTGGTCAGAGTAGAAAGAACAAAAGAAGCTTGAGTCACCATTCCCCACCCCACAAGCTGATCAGCTCTGGTCAAAACTAATTGGAAATCCCCTATTTCTTTGAATGTTCATCTTTTCCCCTGAAAGACAATGCTTAGTTTTGATTCTTGTTTGCAGTCCAATGTCCTTTCCCCACTGGAATATCATATTCCAGGCTCTTCAATTGTTTAAATTGGAGTTGCTAGATTCTGGGTAATCTTGATTGTGGTTCCTCGATATTTGAATTGTTTTCTTCTGGCTGCTTACAGTATCTTCTCTTTGGTTGGATGATTCAAGAATTTATCTAAAATATTTCTTGCAGTTTTCATTTTGGCTTTTCTTTTATGAGGTAATTGGTGAATTTTTTTCAATGGCTTTGGTTCTAGGATATCAGGGAAATTTTCCTTGATGATTTCTTGAAAGATGTTATCCACTCTCTCTCTCTCTGTCTCTCTCTCTCTCGTTTCTCTCTGTGTATGTCTCTCTGTGTGTCTGTCTGTTTCTCTCTCTGTGTTTCTCTGTCTGTCTGTCTGTCTCTCTTTTTCCATCATGGTTTTGAGGTAGTCCAATAATTCTTATATTGTATCTCCTGGATATATTTTCCAGGTCAGTTATTTTTCCAATGGGATATTTTACATTTTCTTTTATTTCCCCCCATTTTTCAGTTTTATTTAACTGATTTTTGATGTCTCATTGAGTCATTCACTTACGTTTGTTCAATTTTAATTTTTACTGAATTATCTTCTTCAGTTAGCTTTTTTTTACCTCCTTTTGTTTGGCCAATTGAACTTTTAAGTGAATTGCTTGGTTCATTGGATTTTTTTTCCCATTTCACCAATTCTGTTTTTCAAGCTGTTTCTTCACCATATATATATATATATGTCCATTTCACCAATTGTGTTGTTTAAGGAGTTGTTTTCTTTATACAATTTCTGTTTCCTTTTCTAAACTCTTGCAAAAACTCTCAATTTCTTTCCCCTTTTTTCTAACTCTCTTTTTTAAGATCCTTTTTGAATTCTTCAAGAAAGTTGGAGTTGGAGTTGGAGAGTTGAATTTGAGACTTTATCTGGAGATATTTTGCCATTAGTGTCCTTTGGGTTTGAGTTCTGTTCTTCCCTGTCTGCACAATAGTTATCTATGGTCAGGATTCTTTTTGCTTTTTTGCTCATTTTTAAAGGTTGAGATCTATTCCCTTAATAAAGGGGAGATTGTCCCAAGCTTCCTCTACAGAGCAATAGAGATTTTACCCTGCCCAGGGGCTGGTGCTGCTGACTTCCTTCCCATGCTGGGTATGACCAAGTCCTGCTTGTTATGCTGGGGTTCAGAGGCTCACTTTTTGCCTTCCATAGTTGAATTGGAGATTTCAAGCTAGTCTTTTGATCCACTGGCTTCTGAATAGGACAGAGAAGCCAATCCTACTGTAAGAGTCTCCTACTAGAATCCTGGTGCAAGGAGCCTCTCTGCCCTTTGCCTTCCTACATTGCACCTATTCTAGGTCGAGTTTCTCCTGCCTGATTGAGACAGACCTTTCCTGAAGTCCTTCCAAAGTATCTTCCACTGGAAATTTGTTACATTCCAAATGTTTGTGTCTTCTGTCACTCCAAAACCTATTTAGAGGCTTGATCTTCTAAGGAAAGCCAGCAAGGACTCAGACAAAGACTAATCTATTCTCCACCATCTTGGCTCTGCCCATCTAGTTTATTTTTAAATAAAAATTTATTTTGTTACGAAACTTTGATGATTTAGTACTCTGAATAAGGAATGAATTTGAATTTTTAAAAATTTATTTTACAGCTTGGAGATGTTTTCAATTTACATGTTTATTTTCCTAACTGATGTTTGTTTCTATTTGCACTTAAAAACTGTTACTTTGATCTATACTTCTCTCTATATTTCAGTGATTTTTTTTATCTGTATCTAATTTGGTGGGGGTTGTTGGATGAAGTTAATGGTTTACTAGACTGATTTAATTGTGTCAATATTCTGATAAAAGTAAATCAGAATTATTTAAAGTATTAAGATTTTTTAAAAATGCACTTTGTTATATTGAGATAAAAGGGAAGAAATAAGTGAAGATGATATCTATGATTTTATTGATTTAGGATCCTTCTAGTGAAGAAACTCCATTCATTTATGCAGATTAGCAACTGTTCCTCAATTTGCAGTCTTAGAAAAGTGTCTAGAAAACTGGACGATTAATTATCTTCTTTAGAATTGCATGGTCAGTATATGTCAGATTATAGCCTTAAACAAAAGTCCTAAATTCCAAGATGACTATGAGGACAGGCATCAATTCACTATAACACACTACCTTTTAAATGAAATACTAAAACTCTTAAATTGTTGTGGGTTCTTTTGATACCACAGTTTATAGTTTTAGCCATTCTAAACCTTTTTTTAAAGGTTTGTAAGGTTGACCCATTCTCAAAAATAGTTTGAAAAGAACTTACCACTGGGAGAAGACGACCAGAGAAGTGGGGGTAGGAGAATTGGAAGAAAAAAAGGGGGGGGAGGAAATAAACACATTTACATGATTACTTTATAGCATATTTAAGAGGAATTGAAAGTTGTACTAGTAGATATGTGTTTTCATATGCAATCATCTTTTAAAAATCATACTATATTATGAAAATGCTTATTTTATTACATAAATAAAATTTTTAAAAAGATTTTTTTTTTGCTGAGACAATTGGAGTTAAGTGACTTGCCCAGGGTCACACAGCTAGGAAGTGCTAAGTGTCTGAGACCAGATTTAAACTCAGGTCCTCCTGTCTTTAGGGCTGATGCTTTATCCACTGTGCCACCTAGCTGCCCTGAGAAATAATTTTTTAAAAGCAAGAAAGAAATGACCACAAGAGCTCAGAAGGCTCCTGACACATGGTAGAATAGACTATGGAGTCAGAAGCAGAGCAAGAAGAGGAATGTAGAAAGAAGTACATTTAAATACAGACATACACACATACACATATATGTGTGCAAACACTCACAAGACCAACGCACTTTGTCACAAGATAAAATGAAATTAATTGACAGTGAATGGAAAAAAAATAGATTCTTTCAGTACAGAGAAATTGGGGTCACTTTGGGCTGGAATAGGCTGTGAATGCTTTGGAATAAAAAGAAAAAAACTTTAACTGAGCTTTGAAGGATAATAGAATTTACATAGGTCATAAGAAATAGAGAGATCATTCTATGTGTAGACCATTGAGGCAGAGGCACAGTCTTGAGAAAACTCAAGGTGAGTTTAGGAAACAATAAGTAAATTCTTTTATCTGGAGTGAAAATTTATGGAGACCAGTATATAATTAAAAGTGTAAAGGGTGGTAGAGAACACATTATAGAAGGCTTTAAATATAAGGCTAAAATTTTCTTTTATAGGCAATGGGAATCATTGCAAAATTTGAATAGAAGAATAACCATTAAAATCATGATTTACTTAGATTACTTTCAAGTTAGTGTGTTATATGAATGGGGGTAGGGTGAGAAACTCAATATAGGAACATTAGTTGAGGTTATTGAAAAGGTCTTAGTAGGATATTATAAAGACTTGAATTAGGACAGTGTTAGGTGGAATAGAAAGGGAAGGAGGTTTGAATGTTCATTTTTACATGGGAAAATAAAAAGAACTTGATAAATGATTAGAGAGTATATGTATGTATGTATGTATATATATATATATATATTTGTGTGTGTATGTGTGTGTGTGTGTGTGTGTGTGCGTGTGTGTGTGTATGCTGGGGTCTAGGAAAAGAGGAAATAGCCAATGAAATTTTTAAACTTAAATGACTACTAGAATATTCATACTAAAAATACACAATTAGGAAAATTGTTATAGGTTTTATATACTTGGCAGGGAAGGCCAAGAGAGGGTATGCTATGAATGAAGAATTGTCTCGGATGAGAGAAGCTAACTAAGACTAGATAGGTCTAATTACCAATACATAGGCAATTCCCCTTCAATAGTGAGAGTATGCCTTAAAAACTAACTTATTAAAAGTGGGTTGAGTAGAAAAAATAAAAAAAAATTCCTGTACATAGAACTATACATACTATGATAATTGTACATAGTATTATAAATAACTGAATTTGGATCTAAGTTCTCATAGCTACTTGCTTTACTCCTCAGACAAATGCTCAGCACAATGCCTGGCACATAGTATAAACTTCATAAATGCTTGTTGATTTGAGTTTTCCCTAGGTTCCCCTGAGAAATTTAACTTTCTCTGGCCTCAGGTTGTTCACTATAAAATGAGAGTATTATATTAGATGCCCTTCAAGGTCCCTTGCCAATAACAGTCTATAAGTTTATGATTTGAAGATATTTTCATTGCTAATATTGTTAACTATGCATAGAAAGGAGACTAGCTATAATGAGTTGAGGAGTGCTCTTGTCTCTGATTAATAATTGTGACATTGTTAATGGATTCTGTCCTTCTTTACATTCTTTTCCCTGATGGGTTAAAATAACATGCTTATGGTAGCATATTATCTCTGATTATTTAATTAATCAGTTAGGTTAAACTGCTTCGTGTAGTTAAAGAATAAATGAATGAATGGATATATGGATAGATGGATGAACTAGCATCTAATATTTAATTATCATTGAACTAATATTCTAAGGATAAAATTGCCAAAATGGCACTGTTCCTGAGCTGAAGGAACTTGCATTCTAACAAGACAATATAACCCATAGAAGAGACTGAAGATTGGGGAAGAAAAAGTATTTTTGGGAGGGTAGTCACAGAGATAATGACAGAGGTATATGGTCAACAGTCACATCTTTCCTGGTAGTAATGTTTTTATTAATTTAATTACTGTTCCCAGAGCAAGAGTAACAGGATAAAGTGAGTGAAAAGAGGGCCTGTATCTACATAGCATGACAACAACATGGGAGTGAGACCTCACTACCTGTGCTGGTAAAACTTTGCTTTCTTAATAGATGGCAAGATGGGATGAGAAATATAGTTTGGGATAGACTAGATTTAACAGGTTAGATGAGTTTAGTTGCCCATCAAGCAGAATAGTTTTGTCCCAAAGATGATTATCAAAGTTTACTGGATTAATTCCAGTGTGCCAGTATGTATTTACATAATGCATTCTAACTGAAACAATTCATATTGGTCTAACTTTTACTTGCATATCATTTCTAATACTTTGATTTTTGTTATGCCTCCTTTAATTCTTCCTCCTCCTAAATTGGGTCTAGTGAGTTAGAATTCATTGTATAAAGGTTCATTATTTAATAATTTGCTTTGATGTTTCATAAAGTTAGGGATATTTCTCTTTGGACTCACTGACAAAGTTTTAATATTTTTTAGTCCAAATTTCATAACATATGCATTAAAGATATGGAAAACTCTTGGTGTCCATGTCACATGTTATAATATTATAAGTAAATAAGTATAAAAAAAAACCTCCTGAAAATACCTGTAATAAAATTCCTTGACTAAGGTCTAAGGTTGCATATAACAAAATCTTTGTAGTGGAATTGTATTATAGCAAAGGTACAAATTCAACAAATATGATGTTATCACTATTTTAAATGTATTATTGCTTAGTTCTACTACCTTCCTAAAATATCTTTCTTCTTATAGAATTCTTCTGTAGAATCATGGTATATTCCATTATTAAAATAGATTATTGTTTGCCCTTCATTCTCGAAGATGACCATGACATCAAAGAGATGATGCCATGACATACCAGTGAATTTTAAGGAGGACTGTGCAAAGTCACCAGCTTCACTTTCTCCTTGGAGATTTCTGGTCCAGTGGCAAGATATAGGTCAGAATGACTGGAGATGGTCCAAGAAGTAGTGGGAAACTTTGGCCTTTTTAAACTAAGGTGTTTTTTTTTTTTTATTAAAGCTTTTTATTTGTATAACATATGTATGGGTAGTTCCCCAACATTGATCTTTACAAAGCTTTCCATTACAAATTTTACCCCCAGTCCCCTCCCCTCCCCTAGATGGCAGGAAGTCCACAACATGTTAATAATGTTGAAATGCTTGAGAACTTATGCAAGAAAAATCCTATCTACAAGAAAAAAAAAAAAAAAAAAAGAATCAGAGAAAGGCCACACAATGCAAGCAAATGTCAATAGAGATCATGAAAATGTTATGTTGTGGTCCATATTTCATTTCCCTCTCTCTGGGTGTATATGGTTTTCTTCAGTGAACAATTGGAATTGGTTTGAGACAGTTCTTTGTTGCAGAGAGCCATGTCCATCAGAATTGATCATCATGTAATACTGTTGTTGCTGTGTATGATGATCTCCTGGTTCTGCTCGTTTCACTCAGCATCAGTTCATGCAAGTCCCTCCAGGCCTCTCTGAAATCATCCTGCTGGTCGTTTCTTACAGAGCAGTAATATTCCATAACATTCATATGCCATAATTTATTCAGCCACTCTCCAATTGATGGGCATCCCTTCAGTTTCCAGTTTCTAGCCACTACAAAAAGGGCTGCCACAAACATTCTTGCACAAGTGGGTCCCTTTCCCTCCTCTAAGATCTCTTTGGGATATAGGCCCAGTAAGAACACTGCTGGGTCAAAGGGTATGCACAGTTTGACAACTTTTTGAGCATAGCTCCAAATTGCTCTCCAGAATGGTTGGATCCGTTCACAGTTCCACCAACAATGTATTCCCCTCCAACATTCATCATTATCTTTTCCTGTCATTTTAGCCAATCTGACAGGTTAAACTAAGGTTTTTAACAAGTTTCACTGTTGCCCAATCATTGATTAAGATTAGGTAAGGAATGAACAGAGAGTAGAAATAAAATAAAAATATATTACTGAATCAGGGAATGCTGAAGTTGAAAGGGACCCTTATTGTTTAGGAGGAAGAGTAAAAAGTGGAAAAAAAGATGTCTTTAAATCTCAGAAGTGATAAAAAAAAATTCACCAAACTATTTTGCCCCACTCATTTAATAAGTAGTTTATAATTGAGCACACCTTTGTACAAAAGACACAAGGTGATAAAATATCTTATCAAGGTCACACATGGACTATAGGAAGTAGTCTAACCAAATTACAAACCCAAGTCTTCTGATTATGTCAAATGCTTTTTAAACTCGTTTTCATATTTTAGATTTCAGCAAAACTGACCCTTAAAGAAGATCATTAGATCATCTCTAAGGTAAAACCCAGCTTACACAGTGTAAGAGAATAAGACAAATTACTTGTTAAAGCAAGTTTTGTTTTATGTTGTTTTAAATGCACTTTGGAGTGAGACTCAAGAGAATCAATAGACTTTCTTTAGGATATTCCATTAGTGGTAACTTACTGGAAAAGAAACTGTTTCTTAACCACATTTTAATAAATCTGGCCTTGAATATTATGTTGGTAATAACAAATAAGCTAGTTATAAAGTATAAGGTTAACTTGTATGTATCTCAAGCCTATAATATTAAAGGCTTGGAATGCATTTCAATTTAACTTCTTCCAAGATCACTTACTAGCTCTTAACCTTTTATCTGCTTTACTTCCAAAGCCAGTGCAACCTGAATACCTGCTATATAAAGGTCAGTCAGACTCATGGTTAATATCCATGATGAAATCTGTAAAGTATGCCAAAATTAATTTATTCCCCCTCTAAGCTGCCTTTCTGTATTACTCCTCAAATAACTAAATCAGGAGCTAATTTAAGTGCTTTCCTGCTAAGCTTTTTACCTGTGAAGCCTCCAAATGAAGATCTTTGATTATCCTCTGAAAAGTCTTTTCACCTGCTAATTCTGCTGCCAGTTCAAGATGTATTAACAAACGTTGACCAAAAGGACCTCTTCCTAATTTAATATCAAGGCTCTAAGCAATTTGAGATGCATGAGCAACCTACAGAAAAGCAATTATTTTCTGTGAGTATTTCATCATTCTCAGACTGAGGTGGATTCATCATTTGCTTGGGAAAATAAGGTTTTCTTTGCAGTTAAAAAAATTTAGTTATATTCTTTGGAAAAAAGACAGTTTCTCCTCATTTGGCAACAAACTTTCTGCAAATTGCAAATGGAATTAGCATGAAAAAAGTTGAATCTTTCCCTGTTTTAAATAATAAAAAATTTGAATGATTTTAAGTGCACATGAAAATGAAAATTTTCCAGTACTTCTCTAGTAGAATTCACCAGGGAACTGCAGTTTGTTAAATGGTATTTAGCACTTTTGCCAATGACGTATGGGAAGTAGACTGGCATAGCAGAGTGAGAACCAATATCAGAATTAGGAAAACCTGCATTCAGGCTGCAGCCTTGATACATTTAATTGTATGCACTTAACCTTTTCAGTGCTCTAAACAGATTTCTAAGGCTATAAGCTACTGGTATCAATGTTCTCTACTAGTAGAGATAATTACCTCATCTAAAAGTTCTCTATATCAGTGCAATCACAGATGTAGTTCCTAATACTATATCAGTGGCTTGGATAAAGACAGAAATGGCATCCTTGTCAGTTTTGCAGATGGCATCAAATGAGAGGAATGGCTAACATAATTGAATGACAGGGACAAGTTCTAAAAGGACCTTGACATCTTAGGCTATTGAGAAAGATATATGTATTCTCAGTTAAAAGAGATAATTGTGATGTCATGCTTGGGGGCTGGGAAGGGAATAACTTCACAAAAACTTGGAGATTTTAATAGATTGCAAAATCAATTTGTAGTACTATGATTAATCAGTAGTATTATGTGGACAATACACCCAGAGAGAGGGATATGAAATGTGGACCACAACATAACATTCTCATACTCTCTATTGATATTTGCTTACATTGTGTTTCCTTCATCTGATATGTCTTTCGTGTAGATATGTTTTTTTCTTGCACAACAATGATAAGTGTGGAAATAAGTATACAAATATTGGATTTGTCAAGTATTTTAACATAAGTAACATGTAGTGGATTTCCTGCCATCTAGGGGAGGGATGGGGAGTAGAGGGGAAAAATTTGTAACAGAAAGCTATGTAAGGGTTAATGTTGAAAAATTACCCATACATATGTTTTGCAAATAAAATAAAATAAAATATTTTAAAAAGTATTATGTGGACATCAAGAAAGTTAATATAATTATTAATTACATTAGAAGAATCATTGATTATATATAGAAGAAGATGATCATTCTTCTATACTCTTCTTTGATCAGACCATGTCTGAAGTCTAATGCTAGGATTTAGGCACCAGAATTGGTAATAACAACAGTGACAAAAGTAATGGTAGGAGGAGGAGTAGGAGGAGGAGGAGGAGGAGGAGGAGTAATAGTAGTAGTAGTAGTAGTGGTAGTAGTAGCAGCAGTAGTAGTAGTAGTGATTATTATTTCATTATTGTTATTATTTCATTTAACTATAGAACATTGATAAATAGGTCAACTATAGAACTGTGGTCAGTTTGGTGAAAGGCTTTGAATTCTTGCCACATGATATATTGAAAGCAAGAAGGAAATTTAGTTTGGAGAAGACAAAAGGTGAAAGGCACATGATGAATATTTTCTAGAATATTTAGTTGTTCCATCTGAAATTTATTTCCCTAGGACTAATAATATTTAGTGGGGCCACTTAGATATAATTATAATTTATTTATTTATTTTTTATTAAAAGCTTTTTATTTACAGAACATATGAGTGATTTTTCTACATTGACCTTTGCAAAACTTTTTTTTTTTCGTTCCAAGCTTTTCCCCTCCTCCCCTCACCTCCCATCCCTAGATGACAGGTAATCTAATACATGCTAAATATGTTAAATTATATGACAAATCCAATATATGTATACATATATGTATAGTTATCTTAATGCACAAGAAACATCAGATCTAGAAAGAGAGAGAGAGAAAAAAAAAAAACCAACCTAAGAAGGAAAACAAAATGCAGGGAAATATTCACAGAAAGTGTTAAAATGCTGTGTTGTGGTTCACACTCAGTTCCCTCAGGTCTCTCTCTGGATGTATATGACTATCTTCATCATGAACAATAGGAACTGGTTTGAAACACATCATTGTTGAAGAGAACCATGTCCATCAGAATTGATCATCGTATAGTCTTGTTGCTGTGTATAATGTTCTCCTGGTTCTGCTGATTTCACTCAGTATCTGTTCATGCAAGTCTCTCCAGGCCTCTCTGAAATCATCCTGCTGGTCATTTCTTATAGAACAATAATATTACATAACATTCATATACCATAATTTATTCAGCCATTCTCCAATTGACGGGCATCCTTTCAGTTTCCAGTTTCTAGCCACTACAAAGAGGGCTGCCACAAACATTTTTGCACATGTGGGTCCCTTTCCCTCCTTTAAGATTTCTTTGGGATATAAGCCCAGTAGAAACACTGCTGGGTCAAAGGGTATGCACAGTTTGATAACTCTTTGAGCATAGTTCCAAATTGCTCTCCAGAATGATTGGATCCATTCACAGTTCCATCAACAATGTATCAGTGTCCCAATTTTCCCGCATCCCCTCCAACATTTATCATTATCATTTCCTGTCATCTTAGCCAATCTGACAGGTGTGCAGTGGTTAGATATAATTATAATTGGACACCTTTCTCTGAGTAAAGCAGGGTAACTAGCTTCTGGTGCTAATCTCTTATTTCCCCTCCAGTCAGGAATCAAAATATTGCTTCAGGAAAGACTCTAGGCAAAGGAGACTCTAGAGATATTTATGATTGTGAGCCTTATTGTGAGTCACAACTAGACAGAACCATGTAAAAACACAACCTTCAGGATCCATTCTCCCCTCCTCCCCCTCCTACCTACATCCCCTTCTACAGTTAAGGCAGAAGAACTCTGTTCTAATAATTTGGTAGGAGAGAAAAAAGGTGCTCCTAAAATACAATATTAACTTATCTCTTAACAAGGATTTTTTTTCCTGTTCTTATATGATCTTTATAGTTTTCAATTTACAGTAGCCTAGAGCTAACGACAAATGACAAATCCTTCAGTGATAATTGCCATAGAAACATAAGAACATTTAACTGAAGTTGGAGATAGAGAATCACTTTTCTATGCTTTGTTAAACCTAAAAATAGCTGTATTTCTTGGTGCCTATTATTTAACCTGCAGCTTTTCTGCTGAGATGGAAACATTTTAGGAGGCTAATTTGTACTTATTTTGGTTATAAAGTATTTCTTCCAACATTTCTGACATAGCTAAAATAAAAAAGGGGCCTATGCATTTTGGAATGGATGTTTCAAAATTCATGGTAGATTCTGGAGCTGAGCAAAATTATTATATCTTAGACCATTACATCCTATGCTTGACCCCCTCCTCCTTTTCTTGAATTCACTAACACCTCCGGCAATAACTTCTGGAATTCCTCCACTCCTATCCTGACCTTTATTGGCTTTGCTTTTTATTGCCTAATGAAATATTTCCGACCATGTTCTTAATTATACACTACTTAGTTTTTAAAACTGATTTTGTCTGTTTTTATACATAATTTTCTAATATATATCACCTTGTCTCCCTTTTCAAACTGTACTCTGCACACACAAAGTGAACTTTTTATCAGAGCAAAACAGTTAAGGAAAAATTATCTTCAGAGCATGGTGCTAGGGTAGGGCCTTTCTGACATATATTAGGCCTCTGGGAGAAAACTTGAAGTAGTGTAGTTGGACTGAGACCCTAAAGGGATGAAGAGAGTTCAGGGCTGGATGCCAACTGAGAACAGGAAATGCATAGGGAATTATGCCTCTGCTAAACTATCACCCTGAGGAAAAGTCCTAGTCATCCCACTCTATTATAATTTTGCTCTACAGAAATAAAGTGAATTTCATCATCTGTTCTTCTAGACCAAGACTGGCCAATTAAGCAAACATTTATTAAGTACTTGTTATGTGTAAGCAATGTACTAATCTCACATTACAATTATGGAGATAGGAGTTAGAAATACATGGAAGAGATGAAAATCCTAAAAAATTCTGAGAATTATGGATATATAGAGATAATTGACTAAAGGTTATCTTGTTGATATTGGCTAGTAATAGTTATTTTCCCACAAATGCGTGGAAATTGTGGTTAGTATGGCAATAACTATGTTTCCCATTACTTCTTTTTTATATTTTATTTATTTTTTATTAAAACTTTTTATTTTCAAAATATATACATGGATAATTTTCAACACCCACCCTTACCAAATCTTATGTTCTAATTTTTTTCCCTTCCCTTCACCCCTTCCCCTAAACAGCAAATGATCCAATGTGTGCTAAATGTGTAATTCTTCTATACATATTTCCACAAATATCATGCTGCACAAGAAAAATCAGATCAAAAAGGAACAAAAAGGACAAAGAAAATACAATGCAAGCAAACAACAACAGAAAGAGTGAAAATACTATGTTGTGGTTCACATTCAGTTTCCACTGTCCTCTCTCTGAGTGCAGATGGCTTTCTTCATCACAAGACCATTGGAACTGGTTTGAATCATCTCATTGTTGATGAGAGCCATGTCCATCAGAATTAATCAATGTATAATTTTGCTATTGCATATACAATGAATGATCTCCTGGTTCTGCTCATTTTACTTCTTTCCATTACTTATAAAAATGGACTCATAATCATAAATCTATGAAACTGCTATGTAAATATTTTCTCATTTGATCTTCACACCACCTTTTTGAGGTAAGAAAGATTGTTATTCTCTTCATTTTGCAAATGAGGAAATTGAGGCTTAAAAAGATTATGTGACTTGCCCAATAGTGCCATAGCCAGTAAATAATAGTTCATAGACCACTTGGAAATCTATGCACGTTTTTGTTTTTGTTTTTTTTTTTTTTTTACCAGCCCATGAATATCAGGTTAAGAACTGTTATATACTAGAAAATGGCAAAGAAGGAAAAAGAACCTAATTTCTAAAGCTTTTGAAGACCCCAGGTGTACCTGCTAAAACCTGCCTCAGACAAGCAAAAGTAAGCATAGTTGAAGGACCCAAGCTAGTAGGCTTAGCTGAATAGTACAATTATTAGTCAGAATCTCTTTTTTCCTAGTACCTTCTGGCAGGGAAAATTCTTTGGGGAGCTTTTGAGTTCCCCATCATTAAAAGCAGTCATTTTGAAACTAGATGACCACTTATAGGATATACTATTAGGCACTGATGTAATTAAAAAGGATTGAAGTAAGTAGCCTCTGAGTAAAATGGGAAACTGAGGACTCTTCAGAATAATGACTGTGAGAGACTGGTGTGATTTTTCATAGGAAATCGCTACTGCAGGAAGGGATTAAGTGTGGCTTTTTAGAATATCAAAGGCAGACCAGACTTTGATTGGGAATCCTATTTGCAAGAAGTCTGGTAAAAATCTTCGTGTGATAATTAAGCCAGAAATACCTTGTTCTGGAGATTGGCAGGTCCTGGGAGCCAGTGGCTCTCTCTCTCTATAAAAGCATGTGCTCAAACGAGGAACTCCAGCCTCCTTCTCCTCCCTGGTATGTCCTGGATGAGAATGATAATCCAGAATTTCAGGAGATTCTAATCAACTTCTAATCTTCACTTTGAGAGATCTCTGAGTAATGATTTTGAGTTGGGAGTCGCATTTTTATCTCACATAGTTTTGGGGGCTCATCCTGGATAAATGCCTGGTAAGGGAACGATTGTTGCTTGGTTTCAGAGACATAATGGCCTCAGAAAGGACCTTTTGTCCCTGTCTCAGAAACAGACACCAATCTCCTCTCTACTGGGCAAAAATACCCTAAATAGAGACTCAGTGAAGAGAGAAGCAGAAATAAGCCTGGTGTGTATAAATTGAATTGAGCTTGTGGTCAGGAAAACTTGCATACATAATCTAAGGTAAGCTTTGGGAAAGTTTGGGAATCACTGGAGGCCGAGGGAGGCCTGAGAGAATAGCTCTCCTAAAAATTAAGGTGTGTTATTAGACTTCAGGATTCCAGAGGAAGCTTTCCAAATAAGCTCTTAGGTGACCACTAGTAAAATGGCAACCTTTTACAGGGGGATTAAAGTTCATTAGGGAATCGGTTGAGGGATTGAGATAAATTAGCAAAGTAAAAGGAGAAGAGGTAAGGAGAATGATAGAGCATTGCTGCTACAAAATCTGGGTGGAGGAGTAATTAGGGAAAAGTCCCTTCAATCCAGAGGAATTGGGTATGCAAATCTCTGGCTTCAGGGGAGGAAGGCCTGGATGTTTTTGAGCCAAGCCAAAGAGCAGAGAAAAGATGGAGAAAGAATGGACAGAGAAAATCCCACCCCACCCCTGGGATTCTTTAACTATTATACTTCCACCTCCTAGCACCACAGGCAACTCCATTGAGAAGGCTGAATTAGCAGAAGAAAGCCAAGGTACTTGAGAAAGCCTGGAGGGATTACTTAAAATCAATAAGTAATGGAGAACTATGGGGGTGTCTCCAAATAGTTCAGTTTCCGGAACCCAATATCTATACATAGAGGGAATTAATTTGAGAAAGAGACTTTCCCATAGGTCCAACTCTGGCCAAGTTTGGAACTTTGGGAAAGTCCATTAGAATAATTGCTGGGGAGTTTAACACTTGGTCACTAGAGAGTGAAGACAGCAAAAATAGTTTCTTTTTCCCCCTTTTTGGCTCCCTGACTGTATCAGCAACTCGGAGCCAGGGAGAGAGAAAGAAACTATGCTCAATAAGTTTAGTGAAGAGTAGTTTTTACATTGGGACTGTTTCCCTGTTGGTGCTTGGCATAAAATGCTTGTGGTTTTCAACTTGTGCTTAATTGTAAAATGTTTGAGCTAATTTGAAAGAAAAAGGAAGAGAAAAAGTTTAGCTGTTTTTAAACTCTGGCAGAGAGAGAGCAATAGTCTTATCTAATTCAAGAAGCTGCTTTGCCAAGAGAGAGAACAAAGGAAACTGATGTTGATTAACTTTTAAAAATTGGGGAAAAGTTTCTGGGAATCAGTTTAAAATGTGTGTGTATGTGCAAATCCAGTTTGTTTGCAACATTTAATTGGGATTTTAGAAAATTTACTTAAGTGGGAAAAAAGCCAAATCCTTTTTGGTTTATTGGTCTGTTGAATTTTTGGGAACTTAGTTTTTATATTCTGAAATTGTAGGAAATAATTATTGTTGCCTTGTGCATGTTAGATCTGTTTATTCTGGGTATGAGATCTTAGGAATTTGTTTGAATAACTGATCGTTTAGCAATGAAATAAATTTCTAAAAGCTGTATGTGATTTGAATTAAATTAATAATAGATTTTTCAAAAAGTTCTGATAACTTAGGTTACCTTCTGAAAGATATTTTGGGTAATTTATTTTTTTTCTTTATTAAAGCTTTTTATTTGCAAAACATATGTATGGGTAATTCTTCCACATTGACTTTTACGAAGCATTCCATTGCCAATTTTTCCCCTTAGTCCCCACTCCTCCCCTAGATGGCAGGAAGTCCACTACATGTTAATTATGTTAAAAATACTTGACAAATCGAATATATGTATACATATTTACATACATCATTTTTGTGCAAGAAAAATTGTATCTACAAGAAAGAAAAATCATATAAAGGAAACACAATGCAAGCAAACATCAATCGAGAGCATGAAAATGTTATGTTGTGGTCCACATTTCACATCCCTCTCTCTAGGTGTATATGACTTTCTTCAGTGAACAATTGGAAGTAGTTTGAAACATTTCATTGTTGAAGAGAGCCATGTCCATCAGAATTGATTGTCATATAGTATTGTTGTTGCCGTGTATAATGATCTCCTGGTTCTGCTCACTTCACTCAGCATCAGTTCATGCAAGTCTCTCCAGTCCTCTCTGAAATCATCCTGCTGGTCGTTTCTTACAGAACAATAATATTCCATAATATTCATATACCATAATTTATTCAGCCATTCTCCAATTGATGGGCATCCATTCAGTTTCCAGTTTCTAGCCACTACAAAAAGGGCTGGAATAGTTTGGATTCTTATAAATATGAGACAATTCTCTATATATTTTAGAAATGAGGCCTTTATCAGAACCCTTAAATGTAAAGATGATTTCCCAATTTATTGCTTCCCTCCTAATCTTGACTGCATTGGTTTTGTTTGTACAAAACCTTTTTAACTTAATATAGTCAAAGTTATCTATCTGGTGTTCATTAAGAGTTCAGTTCTTCTTTGGACACAAATTCCTTCTTTCTCTACAGGTATGAGAGATAAACTATACTATGTTCCTCTAATTTGCTTATAATATCACTCTTTATATCTAAATCATGAACACATTTAGATCTTATCTTGGTATATGGTGTTAGGTGTGGGTCAAACCCTAATTTCTTCCATACTAGTTTCCTATTTTTCCAGCAGTTTTTGTCAATTAGTGAGTTCCTATCCCAGAAGCTGGGGTCTTTGGGTTTATCAAACACTAGACTGCTAGTTATTGCCTAGTTTGTCCTGTGATCCTATCCTCTGCCACTGATAGACTACTCTATTTCTTAGCCAGTACCAAATGGTTTTGATGACTGCTGTTTTATAATATAGTTTTAGATATAGAAGTAGCTAAATTTAAATGGCTAACTTAATTGGTTGTATTTTGCTTTTTTGTCTTATAAAAACTTAATCGCCTCCCCATTCTAAACTCCCTTTGACTAAAGAAAGGTGCTAACTAGAAGGATTAGCTAAGAGGGAGGTAATTTGGGGCATTTAGGTGAATCTCTTAGTATTCTAGTCAATACCTATTTAGGGTATGTGATCCTTGATCTGAACCTATCTGAAGCTATGATTGGTAAGACCCATTCTTCGAGATAAAGTCTCTTGGCATTATAATTGATTATTTTAAAGTTTTGAATTTAGGTATAAATTTCTCACTGATCATTAATTCAGTAACTCATCATTCCAGAGAAATTTTACAAGCTACTCAGAAGGATGTGATACTGAACTGTTCCAGGTAGAAATCTGTATCTGGTAAAAGCTGGAAACACTAACTTGACTGATTGAGAGTCTTTCTGGTTCAGTTACTTTGAACTGGAATGTTTCCTACCTAGTTATTCCTGAGTTTGACTATGAGGTAGAATTGTTACTGTATGATTGGTTATTAACTGTGACTCTTACCTGGAATCAAACAGAATTAAGGATATTTTGTCCTGTCTTGATAATGTCCTGGCAAATTTCTATAATCAGAGCAAGTGATCAGTGTGTTTTCTGGATTTAGGCATTTACTTTGAATTCCTAGATTTTTGTGGTTCTATATTTCTGAAAACTTCCTCTATTGTGTTTATTTCTACTAATTTAAACTATTCCAGTAGATTTTTTTTCCTCATCAAATTGGAAATAGATTTTTTTTATCAGCAATAAAGGAGTATTCTACTTTAAAAATTAAAGGTGATAAAATAAGGTGTTTATTTTAATTTTCAAAAGTTGAAGGCTTTTTCAAAAACAGTTTGTGTCATATTTACCAAATGAATAATGTTGCAAGATATATGATACTTTTAAGTTTTATTATTTAACTTCAAGTCTATATACTTTAAGTTGTTTGTTATTTGTTGTTTATTCTTTTTTAAGACAATAGGTAGGTGATGCCATGACTTGTAAATGAAATGGATTTAAAAGGGAGGGAAGACTGTTCAAAATCATCAGCCTCACTTTTTCCTCCTGAGTCATCTGAGTACAATGGCAAGATATTGATCTGGATGACCCGAGATGAGCTATTATGTCATAATGAAGTAAGAAAGGAAAAAAAAAGAAAGACATATTTCTTCTATATCATGATGTTATACTTATTTAATACTGGTTCAGATGTAAACTTGTTTGTATGTGTCATTTAAAATAATTCTGTGTTCTTTTCTCTATGATTTGGAAGAAATTTGCTTTGCTAGTCTAATTTTTGTTGATTTTGATTTAGATTTAGGATCATAGGGCTAGAAGGGAACCTTGGAGGTTATTTGGTCCAACTTCTTCATTTTGCAGGTGGCGCAGGCAGAATATAATCATTTTTTCTTTTTTGTTTTCTTGTTATTAAAAAAAAAACAGTTTTGTTTTTACATTACTTTCATTTGAAAAAATATTCCTCCTCTGACACAGGCAACAAGTCATCTCTTATAATGTGGTTTTGTTGTTGTTGTTGTTATTTGATTTTGTTTTTGTTTAAGGAAAAAAAAGCAGTTTACTAAATCAACATATATACAACGTTGTCAATCCTACCTCTGCAGAAAAAGGATAGAGTTGTATATTCAGTCTTTTTAAAGAACAAACTTGATCATAATGGCTAGTTTATTTTAATTGAAAAATTGGATGTATTCATGAGGGAGTTGTAATAAAATAAAGTCAATAATTTGGACCCTTTACTAGCTAGAGAAAAAAATGAGATGAAGACTTTCCTCAGTTCTTTGACCAGCTTGGTGAGTTTATTGGAGATGAAGCTGAGACTGGAAAGCACCTCTCTGTTAGAGATAATAGACCTGAGCAATGTCACACTTGCACAGATGACAAAAAGTACCTCCTGACTGAATGTCATAATGAAAAGTTTGGCCTTAACTCTTGAGCGTATTCATCCTTTGTACAGCCCTTTAAAAGTGAGCTAAGATTTTATAATCTTTCTCAGGTCTGTCTTTCCCTTTTTTGGAGAGTCCAGAAAGGAACAAATTACATAAGCATACTTCCCCAATTTTCAATTCCCTCCTCTCACTATCATGCCCCATTGGGATTTTAATGACAGCTAATGAATACTCCCATGTGCTCCTATCCCAAGGTCACCATTGGCCAATTATAAGCTAATATTATTGGTCATAAGGAACATTTTACTTTGTACTTTAAATGAGAACAAAATAAGTGGATAAACTTATTTATTTTTTTCTGAACTTAAGAAATAGAACAAATATTTCCAATTACATAGTAAAATAGAAAAAATATTGTACACAAAACTGAAAATTTATTATGTACTATTTGCTGTTCTTTTTAAATATATAACAAAATTATCATGTAATTCCCCCCCCCTTTTTATTTTAATAGTACTTACTTGTGCCTAAAATATTTTTATGGTGAAAATCTCATTTCATGTTTAATATATTTATACATACTTTCCAGAGCCCCAAATAAGGGTATCCTTCATTTATTTACCATGTCATTGACTAAACAATCTCTCCTTCATTTGTCCCCATGCCCATGGGAACAATGGGAAGTAAACACAAAAACTTGAAAAGCTATTTTCAAAATTAACTAAAAATCAAAAAATAGAATTACCTTTGAAATGTCAGCATTTAGAAAGGAGGTTATTTCTGTATATTTTTGTTGCATAAATAAAAACAGCCTACAGAACATATCTTAGGAGGAGTTTGAATTGATTACATACAAAAACAAGTATGTAGAAGAAAAACTTTAACTATAGTTGACTAAATAACTTAGTTTTCTATAGATCAAGAATAAATTCATAAATATTATTAAGTTTTAGCTTAGGATAGTTATTTGCACCTACTTTACCAGCAAAAAAAAAAAGACAACAACTAGGCATAAATTTTTGCCAAAATTAAAACTACTAAGAGAACCAATAGGAAAATATAGTTTTTAATAGACCTAGTAGTATATTGCTCCTGGTGACATTATAGTGTTTTAAACTTATTACTTTATGTTATTCTTCTCCTATTAAGAAAGGATGATGTCTACAAGAACTGTTATAAAATAAAATAACATAAAACCCCTTTAATATTAATTGATCATCTGTTGTCTGAAAAAGACACATTGTGTTCATAGACTGATCCCCAGGGAGTCTACAGTTTTGAGGGGGGTGATTCAATACACATCCATTTGTGGCAATGGGGTATAGGATCATATGATTATAAATTGAGAGTTGGAAGGGATCTTAGGGACCATCTAATAAAATCTCTTCATTTATAAATGAATAAATTTAGTCCCAAGAAGACTTGGTGATTTGGCCAAAGTCATTTAGGTAGGAGACAATGGAGACAGTATTGAAATCTGTTTGCTCACCCTCTCAAGCTGTCTTCATGCAGTAATTAAAAAAAAAATACCTGAATCACAACACTTTGATGCAATTTATAAACAGTTGAATAATGTGAATCTTTGTTTCATTGTATATTAAAGGCAGAATTTTATGAATAAGCTAATAAAATTATTAACAGCATGTGAAGAGATTTCAGAAGAAGAGATTACTTTTGTCTGAGGGATAATTAGAATATGTAAAACTTGATACTGTTAATGAAGGGAAGAAATGGAAAACCTTACAGATCTTGTATGTCTATTAAAATATTGGATTGTGTCTTTCACTTGGTGAAATTATTGTTTAGAAGTACTTAATTGTGATGGTAGATAGAGGTTGAACTCAAAGTCAGGGAGATCTGGGTTTAAATCTTGCCTCAGACACTGAATAACTGGGTGACGTTGGGTGCATCATTTAACTGCTTTTTGTTTCAGTTCCTCATTTGTACAATGAAGATAATAATGGTGCCTAATCCATAAGGTTTTTATGAGAATCAAATTAAATCATATATAGGTACCTACATATTAGTTCTTACAAATGAATCTAAAATCATAATACCCAAGATGTGCCCAATACATTTCAACTATATCAAGACCTGCTTCAGCAGGAAGTCAAAGTATGATATCTCCATCTATTCTTTTGCCTCAACCTAGCATACTGAAATGGGCCCAGGTTGTCTTATAATGCTTGTGTCAACAACAGTTTTTGATAAGTTGAAAAGATGCCAGTCCAAAAAGGAGAGGAAATTCTTGGGGGGTACTTATTAGGCTAATAAGAAGACCAAATGAATCCCCCTAAGATACAGTAGGAAATATCTGCATCAGTGAATTACTCATGGTGGTTATTGTATTTTCAGATACTATATCTACCCACCCACAAGTTGTCCACTCTGAAAACACCTCTCCTTGATTATTTGGAACATATCAATGCTTTCAAGTTGACACCAGAACTGAAGGTCACATTCTATGATTTTAAAAAGCTACTTATTTTGTTTCCCCAACTTGATCTTACAGGATCCTTAGAATAATCACAGATCAAAATGGAAATGAAAACATGTGATGTCCCCACAGAAGTCATTTTCATATAGACTATGTTATTTTTCCTTCTGCCCAGTCCCACTCTCTGAGAGCATAATTCTGCCACAAACCAACTATAGAAAGGAAATATGAAACTGATAGAGATACTGACTGTAAAAGCCACGTTGGAGGTATTTGCACTATCTTAAAGGAGAATGGTACTTCATTATTATCTCTATCTATCATAAAACTTTAGAACATTAGATATATTAGACACTATTTTTGTTAGATTTTACTTCCCTGTCACAATAGTGTGTACAATGTTCTATTGAAGAAAACAAGAAGAAAAAAACAAAATTTGAATACCCAACAAATCAGATAGCCTGAAAAGTACTCCTATAGACCATAAACTTCACAAGCACTGAAATTCAACAATAATTGATAAAAATCAGTACAAGATATCCTCTTGACTGTATTTCAGGTTGGCACAATTGCATCCAAAGATGAATCAGTTTTTAATGGATTTTTGCTCCTTTGCTTGTGCCTGTGAGTTGCTCCTGACATTTATATAGCATTTTGTGGTCACCAAACTCTTCACAATCTTATGAGGCTAACAATAGAAAAGTATAATCTTGGCTTAGAACCTCAAGCTCTAAGTTTAAACAAACTGGGACAAATATTGGGGGTGGCACCCACATATCATTTTTTTGGCATCATCAGGCTCTTACTTCTGCTTAATTTGCTCTGCTGTCAGAGAAATTGCAGAAACAATGATCATCTCAACAATAGTTGCTCCTCTGCTTCAAAGTATTCTTCCTGATCTACTCTGTAGTGACTTTTTAAACTTTCAACTACTATTACACTTCTTTTGCCATCTTCTACCTAATTCCCTTGAACTCAGTTATCCATTGAAATTTTGCTTAGCATGTTGCTAAATGTCTTGAATCATGAATTGTCCATGCCTTTTTTCCCACAGGGAGGGGTTTTTTTCCAGCAGGCCCTGTTTATTCTTAAAAGTTGGCACAAATTAGACACCATTCCTGGACAGGACAGGGATATGACATCATAACAAACAATTTTGGGGGGGAGGTGCAGAGAAAATGCTTTATATTCTTTGATGAGTTAGTTATTTTTAATAATTATTCATTGCTTCTTTTTATGCATGTGTTTATGAAAACTCAAGGCTGGCTTTTCTATCATTTCTGAGGAGCACAACGGATTTAAAATGTCAGAGCACTTATATTTCATAATTTTCAAGTGTGGGTGGCTGACTTGTTTTCATATATGTCAAACAAATAAGAATGGACTTTCTAACTACAAAAATGTCAGCAATTACATATGCATATATATATATAGTTTGAGTGGAAAGTTTGGAGATTTTATTGTAGCTTAGCAATATTTACTGGGTAGATTAAAAGGCAGGCAAGTGTTGAATTAAATATCCACTAGGGCAAAAGGAAATTTATTTCTTTGTAGCTGATTGTCTTTAACTATTTTTAAAGAATCTATTTCAATTTTCTTTCTCAGTATAAAATGACAATACAAAAATGTCAGTCATTATTAGACTACCAAACTCCACAAAATTCTTAAGATTTGGTTTTATCTCTGAACTATATCTAAGTCTTAATTAGTACAAATAATGAATCCTCTGAAGTGCTCATATTATTCTGCATGTTTCTGATGGGATGGAAAAAATGACATGCTTCACACATTTATAACTTTGAATACTATGCATTCAAACACATGCCGCTCATTGTGCTTATTGGAACTTAGCTGTGCAGTCCCATTTCTACCTTTATCTATCTTGTTAACAAGTAATAAAAATATCTTATAATTTCATTTTGAAGTACAACAAATAGTCACTGGGTGGCTATTAGATAAAAGGCATTAAAGTGATAATGAACTTATGCTTGAGTTATTCTTTTAAATGGATGGCTAGAAGTCCAGTAAAAATACCATTTGCTAGAAGATAGGAATCTATATGAGAAGAACTTTCATTGGATTCCAAACTGGATTCACAGAAAGATAGAACTGGAAGGGAGACTTGGATAATCTAGTTTCATCTCCCTACTTTACAGATATAGAAGCCACAATGCAAAACAAAGATAAATGTCTTTCCCAAATTCTTATACCTAGTTAGTGGTAGAACCAGAGCTAGAATTAAGTTTCCTGATGTTGAGTCTCTATACCAGAGGTGACAAACTCTTGACTGGAGTTTTAAGTTTGCCTGCAAAACTCCTGAATGGGACCTCAAGAAGATTAAAATATAATTGTTAAATACTTAAATAAAAAAATCAAATACTGAAAATACAATATAGATGATGTTACTTTATGCAATTCAGAGGAATAATTTTTAAGTTTGACAACAATGCTCTATATTATCATGTGTCTTTAGGTTGTAATAAAGAGAAAAACCAGACAAAACTCATCAGTGGCACATTTATGACCAGAACACATCTTCTATACTTTACTATTAGACTTCAATACATTAAGAATCTATTATTTGTACTTTGTACTCCTAGCACTTAAAGCATGCCAATGACATGGTATATTCTTGACAAATGCATGTTGGATTGAACTGAACTGCCTGTAAGTATGACATCCACCAAAACATACCAAAGTAGTAAGCTGTGATGGAAAAAAAAATACCTCTCTAGCCATTTTGTTGTTTAGCATCTCCAAACTTAGCTACATTGATCCTTGAGCAATAGACATAAAAGTCTTGTCACTGAAGGCTCATACTTGATATCTTTTGAACATTATTAAACCTACCAGAATAGATAGGTATAGTCTTTGAAAATCCAAAATCATCTTGTTCTTGTTTAGTCTTCACTTTTGAAGACCATGACATCATGGGTGATGTTTTGACTTGTGTATGAGTTGTTTTAGTTAAGCAGAGTCGCACAGTCATCAGCTTCATTCTATCTTTCAGAGTCTGACAAAAGTTAAGATGACTAGCAGTGACTTGGGATGCCAAGGAATGATTTTGTGCCTTACGTTTATGACTAAGCTCTAAATACTTCATAACTCCTGATTCATCCACTGTTATGACAGTTTGAACAAATTGTTCTCCTCTACCTAATACACCAAGTGAAGTCTTCACATGCTCAGATATATATCCCCTTGACTCACCCTGATGGATTTGAGACCTCTCAGTTATCCTTGACCTGGTTTAGCCCATCTACCACCAAATGTGGCCATTGAATATTATATAGTTAGTAAATATTTTCATTTCTTCCTTTGCAACATTACTGATATTGACCCCCTTCTCCTGTTAATGTTTACTATGCTATATTCTGCTGTTTCATTTAACACTCTACTGTTTCATTTCCTTGCTTCTGATCTCTACTTTTCTGAATCCATACTCCACACAGCTGCCAAAATATTTTAAATGTCACCAATCTGACCATGCCAGTTTCTTACTCAAGAATCTTCAGTGGCTTCTAGTTTCCTATAAAATAAATTGTCTCCTCAATTTAAATTCTTTTATGGTCTAGGTCTAGCATGCCTTTCGTGACTTTTTTCATATTACTTAACATTCATGTACTTTTTATGCTCGCTGAAAAAACCTGCTTGCTGTATATTATCATGTTAAATCTCTTGCTTTTTGCACAAATTATTTTTCATGTCTAGAATGCAGGTTCCTTTCCTTTATACTTCTAAGAATCCTTAGCTGTCTTCAAAATTCAGGTCATAGGGACTCATTTTTGTGTTTTGTGTACTCTTAGTTAAACTTAGTTTTGTGTACTTTTTTTCTCAAAGAATTTTGAGCCAGAAGCAACTTTAATCCTGCCTTTGCATCTCCATTGCTTAATAGAGTCTGTAAAAGAACATCCTAACTACTTAATAAACATTTGCTGAATTGAACTTAATTAAAAGGAACCAAAGTAAAATATATTTAAAAAAATCATCCCACTAACAAAAATAATTTTAGTGAAAATGAATATAAAATAAGATTCCCCCCCCCCCAAAATGCTTCTTTTTTCATTTGCCCAATAGACTCAGTTCACCCAAAATATGTTGATTTCACCTAAGGCTTTATATGAAATTTTGAAGAGTTTTGTTTTGTTTTTTTGATACATGTAACTTCCAACATTAGCTTTCTTTTCAAGAATCACTATATACACAATCTGAGAACTGCTTAGGTTGTTTTTTTTTCCCTCTTTGAAAAACTAGCAGATCACAGCAACATTAGAATTCCTTGATTAACAATAACTCTGGGTTTATTAATAGCTTTAAATGGAAAAGGAGATATTCAGAAATGAAAAACTAATGCTATTTATTTTACCTCCAACAAAATCCCAACTTAATTAAGCCTATTGGCAAATCCAATATTCTAACATAATGCACTACCATAAGTATAAATGTATAGTGATGCCAAGTATTGCATTCATTTCCATTCATATCATTTCTATATATGAACTTCATTTCTTTTGTCATTTGTTAACAATAACAACTGATTACATTTTTATAACACATTCATATCACTTAGGCCTCTCTATAGCTCTGTGAGGTAAGTATAGTTATTATCTCTATTTTACAAATCAATGAAAAAACAGGATGTGAGAAGTGACTTGTTTATGGACACAAATTAATAAGTTATCTGAGGTAAGAATTGAATGATTTCTATAATAAAAAAAAAGTCAAAAGAGGTTTTCACTAAATAACTCTCCCATTGTGGGTAAGACACTATGCTGTGTACTATGTGTAGGGAATACAAAGATGTCTCAAATACTCTGTGCTCAAAAAATTCAACAACTCAGCAGTTTCTACTATCTAAAACTTTGTGGATTTTGTACTGTCATGAAAACAATCTTAATTCAAAATGGCATATTAAATACTTAATACATGCTTAGTATTGTGTTTGATGATGGAAATACAAAGACAAAAATTAAGCAGGACTTTCCTGATGGGATTACATTCTATAGGTAAAGATTATTTGTATTATTGTATTTATATAATTATATTATATGTATTTATATAAGTATATTCAGAATATGTACTTATATAAGTATATTTAGAATATGTACAAAATAAATTCAATACAAGAAGGTTTTGAGGAAAGGTAACAAGATTAAATACCCTGAATGCAGAAGTCTCCACCACTGCCTGGCCTTTTCTCCCATTGATTGGGGGAGTATGGACTTACATTCTAATCACAGAACTCTAACCCAGAAACAAGAATACAAGTCAATATTAATAAAGTCTTAATTTAAATTTCTCTAGAGAACTGCTGCACATAGATATACTGAGATAAAAAAATTCAAAGCCACTATCTTTAAAAGAAGTACTTAAATGTTTATTAAGAGGTGGTGGGAAACAGGAGGGGACAAATGCCTGCAACTTTTAGCTATAATTCTATTTGTTATTATAAAATCTCAAGTAACAATTAAAGTGTAGTTTAAGGCTAGATTCCCATGACAATGTCTTCACTCAGTTCCACACACCAATAAATTGGATGAATGACTTCTCTCAATGACCAAAGACTCAGAGTCATAGTTGAAAGGGTCTTTTAAATATAAGTGCATCTTCCTTCTGATTGGCCTGACTGTACATCATTTGTACCTCCTCTGGCAAAAGTTAGACAGTTCTGTTGGCAGAAATTTTAAGTTATGGTATATAAATGTTATGGAATATTATTGTTCTGTAAGAAACAACCAACAAGATGATTTCAGAGAGGCTGGAGAGACTTACATGAACTGATGCTGAGTGAAATCAGCAGAATCAGGAGATCATTGCACATGACAACAATAAGTCTATATGATGATCAATTCTGAAGTACATGGCTCTCTTCAACAATGAGGTGATTCAGGCCAGTTCCAATGGTCTTGTGATGAAGAGAGTCATATAATCCAGAGAGAACTGTGGGAACTGAGAGTGAATCACAACATAGCATTTTCACTCTTTCTTTTGATGTTTGCTTGCATTTTGTTTTCCTTCTCAAGTTTTTTTCTTTCTAGATCTGATTTTTCTTGTGCAGCAAGATAACTGTATAAATAAGTATATATACATATATATAAAGGATTTATCATATATTTTAACATTTAACATGTATTGGACTATCTACCATCTAAGGGAGAGGATGGGGGGAAGGAGGGAAAAATTTGGAATAGAAAATTTTGCAAGGGTCATTGTTGAAAAATTACCCATGCATATGTTTTGTAAATAAAAAAGCTTTAATAAAAAAAGACAATTACTAACTATATGACCCTGGACAAATTACTTAACATTGTTTGCCTTAGTTTCTCATCTATAAAATGAGATGGATAAGAAAATGACAAATCACTCTATAAGCTTTGCCAAGAAAACCTCAAATAAGGTCAGAAAGAGTTGGATGCAACTAAAAATAAAAATGACTGAACAATAATAGCTAAAGTTCCAAAAGAACTTACATTTGTGTTAAATGAAAGGTAGGTGAGGTTACAAAAGCAGACAATATCAAGGTGGAGATACCAGAATTAAGAGTGGAAGATTGGAGATTACCTGAATAAAGGTAGAAGGAATTACAATACAAAAGTTTGGCTTTTAAGCAAGTTTCTCCAGAATGTAGATAAAGAATAAAGTTCAAGAGTTTAGACAAATAGCATGGGAGATTATTAAATCTATGTCAACTTGACTATGTCTTAAAAATAGAATTAAACTTTCAATTTTATATTTCTATGTGATTTTCTAATCCCTCCCAATTGTTAGTTCCTTCCTGTAAAAACTATCCTGTGTTTATGAGTTTATTTTCTATATATTTTGAATATATGTATATATGTAGATGTTTTCACCCATAATATAAGTAAGCTCCTTAGAATAAGGATTATTTGTTTTTCATTCTCTATGCTGATAGATCCTGACTCATAGTGAGCACTTAATAAAATATTTGCTACTTGGTTGGCCGACTAATGGCAGAAATAAAAACAGTGAGAGCATTAGGCCCCTGAAGGAGTAGAATGGTAGTGAAAGGGACAAACAGGATGAATCTGGGGTTGACAAAGATAAGCTTTCTCCTCTTCAAACATTTGCTTAAGGTCAACTCTTGCCAATATAAAAATGGGTTTTTATAAAATTGAAAAGTGAACTAGCATCCCCAGAAAGCATAAAATTTCTCTAGGAAGAATTTGCATCCCTAAGTCTATTCTCAAACCAAATGGACCATGATAATTTATTTATATAAAACATTGAGCAGACAGTTCCAGGTAGAGAACCCAATCTAAAAAATCTGTGAGGAAGGGCTGTATGAGATTCCTTAAAGTTTTGTTTTGAATTTAAGGGAAAATGAAACAAGGAAATAAAATCACTTTTCAGTAGACCTGTCTAATATTTTATAATTTCTCTTTCTCAGAAGTCCATCAACTATATATATCCATAATACAAAAGTGAAATTGATATTTTTTTTGTCAAAATTGCAGAAGAGAATCTAAGAAATAGGTTTTAAAGATGAAAAGAAGTTGGATGTTTACTAAGTGTTCAGTGTAGTACTCAAATACACATGTGAATGCAGAGGGTTTTTTTTTTAACTTTTAAAGTTAATTGACACCATTAATTTCTCACAGTTATAGATAATTAGAATTTAGTCAACTCCATTTCTTGCTGCATTTTTTATTATTACAAATTTGGCTAAAAACTTTATTATAATATACTCTATGGGTTCTCTGAATTGCATTAGTGGATTTTTTCTGGGTAAAATAACAATTTGATAGCTAGAAATAACATCTATAGTTTTGAGGACCTGATGATAAAACAGAATCCTTGGGGTCCTTGGTCAGAAGGGAGAGCTGAAGAGAAGCTTGAGGCACCATCTCCTCAACCCACAATTAAAGTTGCCTACACTAATGCTTCTTATTAAAAAAAAAAAAATGAATTGGCAAAGAAGAAACAAATTCACCATTGAAATGTATGGGAACAGGGAAGACCAAGGTTTATCTTTAGAGGATACTTTAGTAAAAAACGCTTCTACCCCAAAGAGTGAAGTGAAATGACTCTCTGCCCAGAGAGAATTTATATAAGAACTCAAAAAAGAAAAGATGACCACTCTCCTGCAAGTGTTCACAGTTAGCAGCGTTCCTGCCCCACTGCTTCTGCACTTTCCAGGTGCTGGTTCTTTCTCACTCAGAGCTGCATCCCAGCACATCTGGGCTGGCATTCCCAATTAGCTGAAGTTTCCTCAGTCTTCTGAGACTCAAACCCCAACTCGACAAACAGTCAGGAGATGAAAGTCTCATGTGATTCCATTTTAGTGAAGAATTGGCAGGGTATAGTTAGTATATAGCAAACTGGTCTTAGAATTTGGAAGAATTGGGTTCAAATTCTGTCTTTGAGACATATTGGACAACTGACTATATGATCCTGGTTAAGCCATTTAACTTCTCCTCTCCATAATTCTGTATTTCAATAAATTACACAGTCACTGATCTGCATTGATAGAGGAAGTTTCCTCATTGCAATTTCTTTCATCAAAGAAATCATAGGTCTCGATCATTTTCATATAGCTAGCATGTGTGAGAGAAAGGACTTGAATCTAGTTCTTCCTGATTCCAAGACTCATCTTCTAGTTTGTCATACAGTCTTTCATCATTCTTGAAATGAAAAAAAAAAAAAAAGCATTCTTAAGGGAGTAGAATGTTTGAGGTAGATAAGGGAAAAGAGGAATTGAAGAACAATTGCTTCTTTATAATAGTATCAAACATTGTAAGAAGCTCACCTCAGTTGTTTAGTTCAACTAGTACAGGTATACCTTAGAGATAATATAAATTCAATTCCAGACCCTTGCAATAAAGGAAATATTGCAAAAAAGTAAGACAGGAATTTTTTAGATTCCCAGTACATATAAAACTTGTATTTATACTATATTATAGTCTGTTAAGTGAATGACAGTCATGTCAAAAAAAAGTACATGTTTTAATTTGAAAACACTTTATTGCTAAAAAATGTTAACTGCCATCTGAGCCATCAATGAGTTATAATCTTTTGGCTCATAATGGACTTGCCTTAATTTTGATAGCTATTGAATGATCAGTATGATGATTGCTGAATATTGAGGTGACTATGACAGTTTCATGAAGTTTGCCACATTGATTGACTCTTCTTTTTACTTGAAAACTTAGAGACCATCGCAGGGTTATTAATTAGCCTAATTTTGATACTGTTGTGTCTCAGGGGATAAAGAGGCCCAAGGAGAGGGAGAGAGATGGGGAATTTCTGGTCAATGGAATAGTCAGAACACATACACATTTTCTATTAAATTCCATTTTAAATAAGCATGGGTCCCCAAAACAATTTTAATAGTAGCATAAAGGATTGTTGGTTACAGATCACCATAAGATATAATGATAACGATAAAGTGAAATAATAGTAAGAAATACCAAAATGTGAGAGACATAATATGATCACATGCTGTTGCAAAAATGATACCAATAGACTTGCTCAATACAAGGCTGACACAAAGCTTCAATTGTTAAAAAAAAAAGCAAAAACCCCAAAAAACAAAACAAAACAAGAACCCATACAATATCAGACAAGTACAATAAAATGTTATGTTTTTATTTATTAAATAAATATGATGTACCAGATAATTATCTTTATTCAATTTGTGGTACAAGAAGGCAATTAGTACATACATATATATATATATATGTATATGTACTATATATGTATACATACACACATGCACACTCAGATACATATACACACATATAGCTATATATATTAGTATTTTTAAAAATGTGAATGCAAGGCCCAGTATCTTAATTTTTGGGCTTTTGCAATTAAATCACAATCTTACAGTTGTCTTCCGTATTTTAATTATGTATGCTCCTACCCACAGTTTTCTCTGAAATACTTTTTGTTGTTGATTTATTCAGTCACTTCAATCATGTCCAAATGTTCATGACTCCATTTGGAATTTTCTTGGCAAAGGTAATAGAATAGTTTTCCATTTCCTTCAACAGATCATTTTGCAAATTAGACACCTGAGACAAAGAGAGTTAAGCGACTTGCTTAGGGTCACACAGCTTGTAAATGTCTGAGATATATTAGAACTCTGGTCTTCCTGACTTTAGGCCCAGTGCTCTATTTACTTTGCAAAGTGATTGTTTTTGGGATACCTTAGAATATGGTGCATATCTAAGTTCCCACGTGTATTGGAAACATAATCTCCCAGATTTTTTTTTTTTTTTTTGCTTTTTGCTAAGGCAATTGGGGTTAAGTGACTTGCCCAGGGTCACACAGCTAGGAAGTGTCTGAGACCAGATTTGAACTCAGGTCCTCCTGACTTCAGGGCTGGTGCTCTATCCACTGCGCCACCTATCTGCCCCTCTCCCAGATTTTTTAAAAAGCATTGAACATGACAATGTATTTATTGGTTATAGGACAGTTGTTATTCCATCCCCCCAAAAATGAAAAAAAATGATTTATAGGATCACATTAATTAAAAAAAATAAAAAATTAATAATAGCTCAAAAGCAATCAATATGGTTTTCTTCCCTTTCTTGTGAGTCCCACTGACTCCTAAATTTCTTCAGATTCAATACAATTGTTTAATGTAGTTTCCACCACACCAACTCCCAGTCTTGGAAGAAAACTGAACTTGTGCCTGTAAGAACAGCAATACCCTGACTTTCTGAGTTTCTCTCATACCATAGTAACTCATATGAATATTTAGTCTTTTAGTACTGCTGTGAAATGCACTCTCCCAGGAAGGAAATAAATTTGGATTGTAAAACTGGCACTTTCTCCCTTCCCATTGGACCTACACTATCTAAATAACTTTAATAATAGAATGCAAAATTCAGGTATTTTATTCCTCCATGTTGTTAATTTAGTCTTTTGCCTCTGATTCTCTCCACACTGTGTGTGAAGTGTGTGTGTGTGTGTGTGTGTGTTGTGTACATGTGTCTTCCACTTATTTTGTTAAGAATTAAGCTGCCCAGGAATTTCTCCTACTCTTGATAGATAGTCTCATGTGTATACTCTCAAACTTCAAAATTAACTGTTAAATAACAATACTGCTCTAAGTGAAATATGATTATCCTTTCTATATCACTGCATCCCAGCAATCTAAAAAATCTATATAAATTTTTTTGACCCTCTCTTGCTACCAGAGAAGTCTGAACTATTATGGCATGAAAAATAAAATATTTTGATGTTAAACAATATTATATATTTCTGACTTCCTTAACTTTTTACTGTCATCTGCTGGCCTTTGTGTGTTGTCTGTGGCTTCCCCAACTCTCCCCCCCCCAAAAAAAAATTTAATTTCTTATGGCAAACCACAATATATCAAAACTGTGATGGGGAAAGTTTCACTGTGGAAGGAATAACTGTATTCCAGAACTTTTAAACTAAAGAATGACAAAACATCACCTTCAGTAATTTCCCACAGGAATCAGTGATGTAGTAAATGACATTATCCAGGTTACCTGGGGTGAATTGCCATTATTAATGACTCTTTGGTACAACTCCTAAATAAACCTGCTCCACTCTCAGGATTCCTGTGGAAGAAATACAGAAGGAAAAGATTCAAACCAATTTGTTAACTCAATTTATAGTATAGCAAAAAGGAAAAGCTACTATTACAAGAATCATTCCTCCCCCAAACTCACCAATTCATATGTAGGACAGTTCATTTCAATGAAATCCATCCTCTAGTAGATGCAAAGAAGTGATTCAAAACTGATACATTCTTCATGGGTTAGGTTTAGTCATTGAGATTTAACCAGATGTCTCTAGACTTTTCAATAATATGGCAATAAATATTTTCAAAACATTTGAAGTTATAAGTTCTTCAAGTTGATGTTCCTCTATCAACTTACTATTATTTTTTTAAAAAAGCTATTATATTACAGCTTTCCACTTGATCATAGACATAGCTTTATCATAGAGAATATTTTCTAAGTCAACTACATCTTAAAATTGTATTTATGAAGTGGAAAGGGACTATTTTAAAAACAAACATTAAAAGATTTTGTATGAAAATATGAATCTCTCACTGCCACTTGCTTTTTTTTTTCTTTTTTTTTTTTTGTT
>JAJPUD010002904.1:238631-275044 GCA_023553655.1 Myrmecobius fasciatus
TTTTTTTATTTTTTTTTTGTTAAAGCTTTTTATTTGTATAACATATGTATGGGTAGTTCCCCAACATTGATCTTTACAAAGCTTTCCATTACAAATTTTACCCCCAGTCCCCTCCCCTCCCCTAGATGGCAGGAAGTCCACTACATGCTAATAATGTTGAAATGCTTGAGAAGTTATGCAAGAAAAATCCTATCTACAAGAAAAAAAAAAGAATCAGAGAAAGGCAACACAATGCAAACAAATGTCAGTAGAGATCATGAAAATGTTATGTTGTAGTCCATATTTCATTTCCCTCTCTCTGGGTGTATATGGTTTTCTTCAGTGAACAACTGGAACTGGTTTGAGACAATTCTTTGTTGCAGAGAGCCATGTCCATCAGAATTGATCATCATGTAATACTGTTGTTGCTGTGTATGATGATCTCCTGGTTCTGCTCGTTTCACTCAGCATCAGTTCATGCAAGTCTCTCCAGGCCTCTCTGAAATCGTCCTGCTGGTCATTTCTTACAGAGCAATAATATTCCATAACATTCATATACCATAATTTATTCAGCCACTCTCCAATTGATGGGCATCCCTTCAGTTTCCAGTTTCTAGCCACCACAAAAAGGGCCGCCACAAACATTCTTGCACATGTGCCACTTGCTTTTAAAAAGTATATAATAAATTCTATTTGTTACTTTTAAAGCTTCCCTCCTTGTCTGAACTTTCTTCTATTCTTTTCTATTCATTAAAAAAAATGTTCCAATTCTCCTCTTTTAGACCTCACATTGCTAATCCCCTGAATCCCAAACGCCTTAATTAAGAACCTCAAAAAAGGAAAGGGATTAAAAACCTCTTATAACCAATAGGAAGTCAACAAAATGAATCCACAGAGTGATCGGTTACCATACCCCAAAATATATTTCCACAACTTAGGCCCATCATTTCTTCAGCAGATAAGTAGCATCATTTTACAGAAGTACTATGAAGACATGGTTGGACAATGCATTGATTAGAGATCCTAAGTTTTTCCAGGTTATTTTTCCTTACAATGCTTTCCTTTTTATGAATTATCTTGGTTTCATTTAATTACTCTGCATGACATCATGTTACTAAACTCTTAAATTGTCTCTTATAATTTCTGTAATCTGTCACACACATTCCCTACTTGTGGAAGAGGTAACCCATTGTATAAAAGGCAATCAATCTAAGAGATTCCTTTAGATTCTAATTATTTGCTTCCTTCTCCCAACCCTTCTTTTAATCCCTCTTCAGGTGCAAGAAATTTGTTGTGTTTGTAATTAATTACTCCTTGGTGTTATCTGCCATCCTAATCATCTATCTTTTTTTCTATCTTCTCTTATTTCTCTTTTGAATTTTATTCATGCACCAAAATGTGTTATTTAACTATTTAGCCTCTCCTTTTCCATTAAGAAAAATGAGGTTGATCTAATACACATTCCACTCATCCTTTTTAATTTTAAATGTTCTTTTTATCATGCTCCCCATTTAAGAGAACTAAATTCTTTCTTTATACTAGTATATTCCCTTTATTCTCCCTACTTTCCCCACTTTTCAAATTTTAAGAACAGAATCAATTCTACTCCCCTCCCCTATCTGTTTTTTCTTATTAACTTCCCTTAATATTCTTTGAGGATATTCGGTTTTGAAGAGATAACTCATTTTCCCTTCTGCTATTAGAATATTAGTATTGAGTCATCATGTAACTGTCTTCTACTGCTTAAAAACATTTATCTTTCTAGTTTTTTTCTTGATTATTTTATTTACATTCCTGCTTAGTTTATGTCATTTTTCCAGTAATACTTGAAAGTCTTCTATTTCATTAAAATCTTTTTCCTCTGTAGTACTATATTCACTTTTGAAGAATAGTTATTTCTCTTTGTAAATTTATCTCCTTTGTTTTGAAATGTTATATACTACAATCTCCTTGTTTATAATAGAAGCTGTTAGACCTTAATGTGGTAGTGACTTTTGTTTTTTGATACTCAAACTACTTCATTTTATTTACTTGTATTATTTTTATATCTCTGGAAATTGACTATAATTTTACTGAGACTTTTCATTTTAAGGCTCCTTTTAGAGGGTGAATTATTTCTGTTTAGTTCTAATAGATTTATGAAGTTTTCATTTATTATTTCTTGAAAATATAATGAATTTTTTAAATCATTGTTTTTAGGGAATCCTATTCTTAAATTTTTTCTTCTTGACAGGTTTTCTAGGTCAATAACATTGCATTAGGTGCTGTGCTTGGAGTCAGAAATATCTGTGTTCAAGTCTGGCCTACTATCTATGTGGCCCTAGGCAAGTAATTTCACCTTTTTTTGCCCTAGTTTCTTTATGTAAAAAATGAATTGGAGAAGAAAATGGCAAACTACTCCACTCTCTCTGCCAAGAAAACCCCAAATCAGACAAAACTAAAAAAATCACTTAATAACAAAAACAGTTTTCCAGTTTTTAAAATTTTGTTCTAATATTTCTTACTGTCTCATGCAATTCTGTTTGTTGCTTTTTCCTGATAAGCTACATGTTTCTTCTTCTAGTTCTTTATTCCAAATCTTTTATTTCACTTTTATTTCTTACTTCATTTATTCTAAGTATCTATACAGTACTTATGGAAAATCTACTTTTTCCTTTTAATTTGTACTTATAATTATTGCAGAATTTTACTTTCTTTTGGGGCTAAATTTTTAGAATTCCAATATTTTTCTTTATATTAACTCATATTTTCTTAGACTTATTCAAATTTACATATTTTACTTTAAAAATGTGACTTTGCACCAGGGAAGACTATTTCTTCTGATGATCTTTGGCTGGATTTTGGATCTTCCCTATGTCTTATTTGGGCCTCTGTGTTGACATCTTCACATATCATGGCATCACCTTCCTGATATCATGGGCTTTGAAAATGAAGGATAAACAGCCTTTGTGAGTAAAGTTGGCCTGGCATTTGTCAATTAGAAAACTCCTTTTTTTCCTCATTTCCTCCTTCCCTCCCTTTGTCTACATAGGGTATCATACCCTTACCTTCAGAAACTCTTAAAAGCATTTTTTCCTCTTTTGCATGTCTGAACATTCTCAAGATAACTTGGCATTTACTGGCTAGATTTCTTTATTAAGACCAGGCCTTCTAATTGGCCAACAATAGGTCCCCATTTTGTCATTGTTTGGGTCCCGATTGACTTAGATTGGATAGAAATGGCAATTGTTTCTGCTTTGGCCAGAAACCCAGAGGGTCTTCCCCTACCAAATTCATTCATTTATTTATTTTTTAGACTTTTTTAGACTAGGTGAAAGAGGAATTCAATTACTATAATTACTACCTAGTCTTAATCACTGAATGGGTGGGGCTACAGACAGACTAAGATCTGTTGAAGATCTTAGTTTAAGAGGCCAAAGTTTCCCATTTTATCTGGGGCTATCTTCAGTTCTTTTGATCCATACATATCTGGACAATGGACCCAGATGGCTCTGGAGGGGAAAGTGAGGCAGGTGACCTTGCACAGCCCTCCCTCACTTAAATTCAATTCACTTGCATGTCATAGCATCACCTCTCTGATTTCATGGTACTCTTCCAGAAAGAACAAGCAACCTCACCCCAGAAATCTAGACCTTTCTCCAGTATTTTATTATAGAGTATTGGGAACCTCAGAGTAACTGAGCCTGTGTTGTTTGGTACTGAACACTGGTCAGCAGGCACTGAGTCAATCACTGATCTTTGCTTGCTACTTTTCTTTGGGCCTTTTTCTGGAAAATATTATTTATACAAATCCTTGATGGCAATTTTGGATGCACTGGATCTAGTCCTGACTTAAATGAAGATACTCCTTTCATATTGTTGGCAAATTTCTGGATGATTTTTTTTTTTTTTTTTTTTGTAAAGCACAGTCATGGAAGCAGTCATTTACTATAGTCTTTCTACAAGATATTCTAATCTTATAGTGTGGTGAAACTTCACTGTTTTGATGTAGAAAAAATGAGGAAGCTATTTTTAGCCTGCTTTTTGTGTAGGCAGTCAATTTGGCAGGAAATCCAGGACTACTACTTTTGTGTTATTTAATCTCCCCTTGAAGGAATATTTGGATTATTATTTTTTAATAGGATAAAGTATAAGATTTTTAAATAGCCAAAGTAAAGATAATTTTAAAAAATTAAAATATACTGAAACAAAATCTCAGGAGTAAAAACTGAAGCAATTATTATTGCTAATATTCTTCAGCATGAGATTGCAGCTATCTCTACACTGGGACCATTACCAACTAGCTACAATCATAATTTTGCAGTGGTCCCAACTACTCCATTACAAACTAGCTACAATCATAACTTTGCAGTGGTCCCAACTACTCCATTACAAACTAGCTACAATCATAACTTTAGAATAGGTTCCAACCACTACATAAAAACGGTTGACAGCTCTATGGTATTTTACAAAGTATTTTGCATATCTCTTTTGTTCTTCGCAGCAATCATGAGAGATAAAACTTACAGGATAAATATTATTTTCCACAAATATTATTTTCATTTCAAAATGTAGAATTTAAGGCTTAGGGAATTTAAGACATTTGCTCAAATAGTAATAGGTGGTAAGAGAGCCAAAAATCAAATCCAACTTTTTTTTTTTCAAATTGAAAATTGTGGATTTTTTTCCTTTTCTATCACACCATAACTGTGTAATGCCATGATAAGTGACTAATTCTTTTGTCTTTTTTACCTGAGCCTCAACATTATTAATAATGATAGCAATTTTTTCTTTCTTTCTTTTCATTTCTTTTCTTTTCTTTCTTTTTTTCTTTTCTTTCTTTTCTTTTTGGTAAGGCAATTAGGATTCAGTGACTTATCTAGGGTAACACAATTAGGAAGTAGTGTCTAAGGCCAGTTTTAAATTTAGGTCCTCCTGATTGCAGGCCTGGTGCTGCTTCCAACAATAATCATTTCTATAAAACTTCATTTTACATATATTACCATATTTAACCTTCAAAACAACCTGTTTGAGGTTGATATTATTTTTTAAAATGTATTTTTAGTCATTTTGATGAAAATTTCACAATTAAATGTAAAAAAAAAAACAGCAATAATTTTTCAAATGTTGAGTTCCAAATTTTTCATCTCCTAACTCTATCTCCTCCTTGAGAAAACAAGTGAATTGATAGTGATTATAAATATGAAACTATGTAAAACATATTTTCATATTAGCCATGTTGTAAAAGAAAATACAGACAAAAAAAATAGGAAAATGAAGTTTAAAAATATGCTTTAACCTGTAGTCAGAGTTCTCTTTCTGGGAATAGATAGCATTTTTATCATGAGTCCTTTGGAATTGACTTGGATCACTGTCTTGATAACAATGAATATTATTTTTACAATATTGCTATTACTATGTACATGTGCTCCTAGTTATGCTCACTGCACTTTGCATGAGTTCATCTAGATATTCCAAGATTTTTCTGAAATGCTCATCATCATTTCTTAAAGTACAACAGTATTCCATCACAATCAGATACCACTTGTTCACCATTTGATGAGCATCCTTTTGTTTTCCAAATCTTTGGCTCTACAAAAAGAGCTAAAATAAATATTGCTGCATAAATAAGTCCTTTCACCATTTAATTTATTCTTTGTGTTATATATGTAGTGGTGGTATTAATAGACCAAAGGGTGTACATAGTGTTATAGCACCTTGGGCATAGTTACAAATTGTTCCTTAGAACTGTTGGATCAGTTCACAACTCTACCAACGGTACACTAGTGTCCCATTTTTTCCACATTTCTTCCGGCATTTGTCCTTCTCATTTTCTGTTATGTTAGTTAATATGATTGCTATGAAATGAAATCTGAGTTGTTATAATTTTCACTTCTTTAATCAATAATGATTAAGAGCATTTTTATATGACTATTGATAGCTTTGATTTCTTTTTCTGAAAACTGCCTGTTAATATCTGCTAATATCTATCAATTGAGGGAGAACTCTTATTTTAATAAATTTGGTTCAGTTCACTATTTGAGAAATGAAGTCTTTAACAGAGAAATTTGCTGTGAAAGCTTTCTCTGCCTCAGGTTCCTTTTTTTCTTCTAATTTCAGCTCCATCAGATTTGTTTGTGCAAAACCTTTTTAATTTAATGTAACTAAAATTGTCCATTTTACTATCTCTTTTTTGTTTATAAACTTATTCCTTATCTATAGATTTGACAAATACATTTATCCATGCTCCCATAATTTATTTATGATATTAAACTTTGTTTCTAAATTATTTATTTTGATAATAACATAGTATATGATATGAGATGTTAGTCTATGCTTAATTTCTTCTAAATTGCTTTGCTTTCCAGTTTTCTTAGTGACTTTTGTCAAATGTTGAGTTTAATCCCAAAAGCTTGGATCCTTGGGTTTATTAAACACTAGATTGCTATGGTTGGTCATTTACTACTGTATATTTTGTTGTCAATCTATTCCATTGATCTACCATTATTTCTTTATCAATACCAGTTTATTTTTTATTATTAAATATTTTTATTTTCAAAACATATGCATAGATAGTTTGCAATGCTCACCCTTGCTAAACCTCGTGTTCCAAAATCATCTTCCTCCTTTCCCCCTTTCCCCTCCCCTAGATGGCAAATAATCCAATATATGTTAAATCTGTGCAATTCTTTTATACATATTTCCACAAATATCATGCTGCACAAGAAAAATCAGATCAAAAAGGGAAAAAATGAGAAAAAATGCAAGCAAACAAACAAAAAGAGTGAAAATGCTATATTATGGTTCACACTCAGTCCCCACAATCCTGTCCCAATGCAGATAGCTTTCTTTATTACAAGATCATTGGAACTGGCCTAAATCAACTTATTGTCAAAAAGAGCCATGTTCATCAGCATTGATCATAGTATAATATTGCTATTGTTGTGTATAATGATCTCCTGGTTCTACTCACTTCATCTGCATCAGTTCATTTAGGTCTATTTGAAATCATCCTCTTCATCGTTTCTTATACAACAATAATATTCTATAACATTCATACACCATAACTTATTCAGCCTTTCCCCAACTGATGAACATCCACTCAATTTCCAGTTTCTTGCCACTACAAAAAGGGCTGCTACAAACATTTTTGCACATGTGGGTCCCTTTCCCTCTTTCATGATTTCTTTGGGAAATAACCATAGTAGAGACACTGCTGGATTAAAGGATATGCATAGTTTGATAGCTCTTTGGACATAGCTCCAAATTGCTCGCCAGAATGGTTGAATCATTTCACAACTCCATCAACAATGTATTATTTCCCCAGTTTCCCCAAAGCCCCTCTAACATTTATCATTATCTTTTCCTGTCATTTTAGCTAATCTAAAAGGTGTGTAGTAATAGCTCAGAATTATCTTAATTTGCATTTCTCCGATCAATAATGATTTAGAGCACCTTTTCATTTGATTAGAAATGGTTTTATTTTTTTTCATCTGAAAATTATCTGTTCATATCCTTTTGACAATTTATCAATTGGAGAAGGGCTTGAATTCTTACAAAATTTGATTCTATTTTCTATATATTTTAGAAATGAGGCCTTTATCAGAATCCTTGGATGAAAAAAAAATTTTCCCCAGTTTATTACTTCCCTTCTAATTTTGTCTGCATTGGTTTTATTTATACAAAAATTTTAACTTAATATAATCAAAATTATCCATTTTGTATTCCATAATTTACTCCAATTTTTTGGCCACAAATTCCTTCCTTCTCCACAGATCTGAGAGGTAGACTATTTTTTTGCTCTTTTAATTTGCTTATAATATCACTCTTTATGTCTAAATCATGAACCCATTTCGACCTTATGTTGGTATATGGTGTTAGGTGTGGATCAATGCCTAGTTTCTGCCATACTAATTTCTAATTTTCCCAGCAATTTTTTGTCAAATAGTAAGTTCCTATCTCAGAAGCTGGGGTCTTTTGATTTATCAAACATTCGATTAATATAGTCTTTGACTATTGTGTCTTATGAACTTAACCTATGCCACTGATCAACTACCTTTTTTTTTTTTTTTTTTAAGCTAGTACCAAATGGTTTTGATGACTGCTGCTTTATAACATAATTTAAAGTCTGGTATAGCTAGGTCACATTCATTTGCATTTTTTTCACTAATTCCCTTGAAATTCTTGACCTTTTGTTCTTCCAGATGAACTTTGTTATTTTTGCTAGCTCTGTAAAATAATTTTTGGGGAGTTGATTTAGGTATTTTTGTCATTTTCATTATATTAGCTTGGCCTACTCATGAACATTTGATATTTTTCCAATTGATTACATCTGACTTTATTTGTGTAGAAAATATTTTGTAATTGTGTTCATTTAGTTTCTGACTTTATCTTGGCAGGTAGACTTCCGCATATTTTATGTTATCTACAGTTATTTTAAATGGAATTTCTCTGTATCTCTTGCTACTGGACTCTGTTGGTAAAATATAGAATTGTTGATGATTTATGTGGATTTATTTTGTATCCTGCTATTTTGCTAAAGTTGTGAATTGTTTCTAGTAATTTTTTAGTTGATTTGCTAGGATTCTCTAAGTGTGCCATCATATCATCAGCAAAGAGTGATAATTTGGCATCATTACCAATTCTAATTACTTTTACTTCTTTTTCTTCTCTTATTACCAAAACTAGCTTTTGTAATAGAATATTGAATAGTAATGGTGATAGTGAGCAAAATTATTTCACTCCTGATCTTATTGAGAATGGTTCTAGTTTATCCACATTTCATATGATGCTTGCTGATGGTTTTAAATAGATGCTACTGATCATTTTAAGGAAAACTCCATTTATTCCTATAGTGTCTATTGTTTTTAATAGGAATGAGTATTGTATTTTGTCAAATGATTTTTCTGCATCTATTGATATAATCATATGATTTTTGTTCATTTAGTTATTGATATAGTCAATTGTGCTAATAGTTTTTCCTAATATTGAACCAGCCCTATATTCCTGGTATAAATCCTATTTGGTGATGGTGTATAATCCTGGGCATAACTTGTAATTTCTTTGCTAATACTTCGTTTAAGATTTTTGCATCAATATTCATTAGGGAAATTGGTATATAATTTTCTTTCTATTTTGACTCTATCTCATTTAGGTATCAGCACCATTTCTGTGTCATAAAAAGAATTTGATAGGACTCCTTCTTTCGCTATTTTCCCAAATAGTTTGCATAGTATTGGAATTAGTTGTTCTTTAAATATTTGGTAGAATTCACTTGTAAATCCATCTGGCCCTGGAGATATTTTTAGAGGGTTGATTAATAGCTTGTTTAATTTCTTTTTCTAAAATGGGACTATTTAAGTAATTTATTTTCCTCTGCTATTAATCTGGGCAATCTATATTTTTGTAAGAATTCATGCATTTCACTTAGATTGTCAGATTTATTGCCATGTAATTTGGCAAAATAGCTCTTAATTATTGATCTAATTTCCTCTTCATTGGTGAAAAGTTCTCCCTTTTCATTTTTGATACTAATAATTCTAATCAAATTAACTAAAGTTTTATCTATTTTGTTGTTTATTTCATAAAACCAACTCTTAGTTTTAATTATTAATTCAATAGTTTACTTACTTTCAATTTTATTAATCTCTCCTTTTATTTTCAGAATTTCAAATTTGATGGTCTTTAATTTGTTCTTTTTCTTGCTTTTTTAGCTGCATGCCCAGTTTATTGATCTTCTCTTTTTCCTTTTTATGCAGGTAAGCATCTAGAGATATAAAAAAAGACCTGCTTTGGCTGCATATCATAAATTCTAGTATATTGTCTCATTATTGTCATTCTCTTGGATTAAATTATCTATTGTCTCTATGATTTATTGTTTCACACACTCATCCTTTAGGATTAGATTATTTACTTTCTAATTAATTTTTGGTCTATTTTCCCCTGGCCTTTTATTGTATGTAATTTTTTATTGCATTATGATCTGAAAAATGCATTTACTATTTCTGCCTTTCTACATTTGATTTTGAGGTTTTTATACCCTAATACATGGTCAGTTTTTATGTAGGTTCCATGTACTAGCTAGAAAATGTATATTCCTTTCTGCCTCCATTTGATTTTCTCCAAAGGTCTATCATATCTAAATTACCAAAAGTTCTATTTATCTCCTAAGCTTCTTTCTTATTTATTTTGTGGTTCAATTTATCTAGATCTGATAGAGCAAGATTGAGATCTCTCCAATATAGTTTTGCTGTCTAATTCTTCTTGAGTCTCTCCTAGTTTTTCCTCTAAGAATGTGGATGCTATACCACTTGGCACATATATGTTTAATATTGATATTACTTCATTATCCAAAGTACTTTTAGCAAGATATAGTTTCCTTCTTTATCTCTTTTAATTAGTTCTATTTTTTGCTTTTGCTTGGTCTGAGATCAAGATCAGTAATCCTGCTTTTTTTTTTTAACTTCATCTGAAGCATAATAGATTCTGCTCCAGCCTTTTACCTTTACTTTGTATATAGCTCTCTGCTTCAAATGTGTTAATTGAAAACAACATACTGTAAGATTCTGGCTTTTAGTCCAGTCTGCTATCTGCTTCCATTTGATGGAGAGTTCATCCTATTCACAATGCCAGTTAAAATTTGGAATTCAAGATTTTGCAAGGGTCAGTGTCAAACAATTATCCATACATATGTTTTGAAAATAAAAAAAAATTAAATATATATTATATGCATATAATATAATATACATATATATATATTAATCCCCCAAATAAAATTACTAATTGTATTTCCTGCTATCTTATTTCCCCCAAGTTACACTTTTCTCTTTCCTTTCCCCCTTTCTCTCCTCCCCAATATTTTTCTTTAGACCACCACTTCCCTCAGTCTTCCCCTTTTAAAGCCCCTCCTACTTTCTTATATCTTTCCCCTTCTACTTCTGTTCTCCCTTCTATTAGCCTCTCCCTTTGCTTTCCCTTTTCCCTTCCTACTTCCCTGTAAAGTGAGACAAGTTTCTCTGTGAAGCTAACTATGTCTGGTATCCTCACTTTGAATAAAATTTGATGACAGTAAGATTCCCACAATGCTCTCTCTTTCCCTTCTTTGCCTCAATTGTAACAAGTCTTTTTTTGCCTCTTTATAAGATGTAATTTACATTTTCTTCTTCCTCCAGTACAATTTCCTTTTCAGCTCTGGTTTCCTTTTCATATCATCACAATAAAATAAAATTATACCTGCACCCTTTAAGTATAACCATAACAGAGATACAGTTCTCAAAAATTAAACTTATCATCTTCCCATATGGAAATATAAACTTTTTAACATTTAATATAAACAGTTATTTTTTCTTTCCTTATTACCTTTTAATGCTTCTCTTGAATTCTTTATTTGAAGATCAAATTTTCTATTCAATTCTGGTCTTTTCATCAGAAATAAATGAAATTCATCTGTTTCATTGAGTGTCCATCCTTTTCCCTGAAAGATAATGTTTAATTTTGCTGGACAATTGATTATTGGCTGCAATTCAAGTTCCTTTGCCTTTTGGAATCTTAGACTCCAGGCCCTTTGATCCTTCAAAGTGGAAGCTGGTAGGGCTTGGGTAATCCTGATTGTGGCTCCTCGATATTTGAATTGTTTGTTTCTGGCTGCTTGCAATATTTTCTCCTTGATTTGATAATTCTGACATTTAGCTACAATATTTCTTGGAGTTTTCATTTTGGGGTCTCTTTTAGGAGGTGTTAGGTGAATTTTTTCAATGGCTATTTTACCCTCTGTTTCTAGGACATCTGGGCAGTTTTCCTTGATGACTTTCTAATAGATGATGTCTAGTCTCTTTTTTTTTTTCATCATAGTTTTCAAGTAGTTCAATAATTCCTAGATTTTCTCTCCTTGATATATTTTCCAGGTCATTGTTTTTCCAGTGGGGTATTTTATATTTTCTTCTATTTTTTTTCTTTTTTCTTTTTGGTTTTGTTTGGCTAATTCTTGATGTCTCATTGATCATTCACTTCCATTTGTTCAATTCTAATTTTTAGTGAATTATTTTCATCATTTACCTTTTTAGCTCCTTTTTTATTTGACCAATTGAAGTTTTAAATGTGTTATTTTGTTCATCGGTTTTTTCCTCCATTTCACAAATTCTTCTTTTTCAAATCTATGAAGTTATATGAGTTTTCCATTTCACTAAATCTATTTTAAGTAGTTTTCTTCAAATAATTTCTGTGTTTCCTTTTTCAAACTCTCCTGCAAAGTTCCTGTTTACTTTCCCCATTTTTTCTAACTCTCCCTTAAGATTCTTTTTGAATTCTTCCAAGAGAGCTTTGTTAAATGGGGACCAACTCATCTTACTCTTTGGGGTCTCATCTGGAGATGATTTACCTTTATTGAACTCAAGGTTTCCATATAGGTGATCTATGGTAAGACTTCTTTTTTGCTTTTTTGCTCATTTTTAAAGGTGGAAGTCTGCTCTTAAGGCAAATGAGAGAGTTTCTCAACCTTCCTTACTGACAACACTGGCTTTAGGTTGCTCTGAGGTGGTGATGCTCACTTCCTTATAGTGCTGGGTGGTGTGGCCAAGTTGGTGTTATTCTGTGGTTCAGAGGCTCACTATTTTATATTTGCATTGAATGTTTCATAGCTGATCTGCTGATCCACTGGCTTCTGAACAAGCACAGGGTAGCTAATGCTACCGTGTTTTGGCTAAACCTCTCAGTAGATTCCCTGGCTTTGAGACACCATATCACCTTGGGTCTCTACACTGTTCCTGCACTTGGCCGCCTACCCCTGTGCCTAATTGAAAAAGAACTTTTCTGAATTTCTTCCAAAATATCTTCTGCTGGGAATTTGTTAGACACCAAATATTTGTGGGTTCTGTCATGCCAAAATCAATTTAGAGGCTTGATCTGATGTTGATTTGAGGGACACCAGGAAGAGCTCAGATAAATACCTGTCTATTCTTTGCTATCTTGGCTCTATCCTTATTCTCCCCCCCCCCCCCCACTCCTCCAGTACCAGATTATTTTGGTGATTCTTGCTTTGCAATATGACTTGAAATCTGGAATTGTTAGGCAACCTTTATTCTTATTTTTTTTTTCATTAATTCTCATGATATTCAGACCTTTTTCTTTATTTTTAATTTTTGAAATTTTTGATTTTTTTTTTTTTGCTGAGGCAATTGGGGTTAAGTGACTTGCCCAGGGTCACACAGTTAGGAAGTGTTCAGTGTTTGAGGCCAGATTTGAACTCAGGTTTTCCTGATTTCAGGGCTGGTGCTCTATCCAATGCGCCATCTAGCCACCCTTCTTAATCTTTTTCTTAAAGATAAATTTTGTTATTTTTCCAGTTCTATAAAATATTTACCTGTTATTTTGATGGTTATGGCACTGAATCAATAATTTAACTTAGGTAATATTGTCAATTTTGCTATATTGGCTTGGCCTATCCATAATCAATGAATATTTATTCAATTGTATTTTCTGTTTCTTTTTGTATAAAAGGTGTTTTGTAATTCTGTTCACGTATTCTTAGGGTTTGTCTTGGCAGGTAGATTGTCAAGTATTTATATTGCCTGCATTTATTTTAAATAAATTTCCAGTTTTGCTGGTAGCTTTAATTTTTGGTCCTGGTAATTTTATTTTTTTTTAAGTAAAATCAACCAATGATTTATCTAATTTTTTTTGTAAAACCAACTTTTAATATTATTTATTTGAATCTTTTTTTTTAACTTTCCTTTTCATTACTCTTTTTTATTTTCAGGATTTCTATCTTGTATTTTATTGGGGGGGTTTAATTTACTCTTTTCCCATTCTTTAGAGTCAAGTCCAATTAATTGATTTGTTCTTTCTATTTTTAATGATGTTCACATCTAGAGATATATTTTATTCAAAGTACAACACTGGGGGGGCAGAGCCAAGATGGCGAACTACAGACAGCGTTCTCTGTGAGCTCCTGAGACCTTCCCTCAGACCAGACAAATTGAGCCTCCGAACTGGTTTTAGATTGAGGACTCCACCAAACACTTGGACTACAACACACTTCTATCAACAATCTATTTTGAAAAAACTCCGGAGGTTAGTCTCAGGGGAATCGGCCGCTGGCCCCAATCAGATGCCAGCGCACCCAGGGCAGAAGTTGGGCTGCAACAGAGGCAGATTTTAGGCACCCAGGAAGCCCCTGGGAGATGTCTGTGCCACTTTGCTCTGCTTGCGGGCAGGTGCTTTGGCAGATCTGCCTTTGGTAAAGGGTGGATTGAGAGCAGCTGAAAACGTGGTCCTAGTGCAGATCTAGCCCGACCAGCCTCAGACTGGAAGTCAACTCAGCAAACTGCCCCAGGGCAAATTGAAACTGTTGCAGTATTCCCTGACGGTGACTGATACTTCAGCTAACCATCATGAGCAAGAAGAAGAGAGCTCTCACCATAGACAGCTTCTATGCAGAAAAAGTAGAGCAGTCCCCAGATCCTGAGATTCTGAAAACAATCCCAGATGAAGCCACAAAGGTGGACTTAAGCTGGTCTCCCTTTCAGAAGGCTTACCTGGAAGATTGCATAAGGAATCTCAAAAGAGAGCTAGAAGAAGAATGGGGAAATAAATTGAGATCAGGGCAACAGAGATATCAAAAACTGGAAAACAGGACTGGTGAATTGGAAAAAGAAAACAATTCACTGAAAAACAAAATTGGTGAATTAGAAAAAATCACCAATTCACTGGAAAATAAAAATGGTGAATTGGAAAAAATCACCAATTAACTGGAAAATAAAAATGGCAAATTGGAAAAAGACAACAATTCACTGAAAAATAAAATTGGCAAAATGGAAAAAGAATGCATTGAATCAAGAAATTCAATTGGCCAGCTACAAAAGGAGCTAAAAAAGATAACTGAAGGAAATAATACTTTAAAAATTGAAATTGAGCAAGTAAAAGTAAATGACTCAATAAGACTTCAAGAATAAGTCAAACAAAAACAAAAAAATGAAAAAAATAGAAGAAAATATGAAATATCTCCTAGGAAAAACAACTGACTTGGAAAACAGATCCAGGAGAGACAATCTAGGGATTATCGGACTCCCTGAAAGCCACAATGAAAAAAAGAACCTGGATGCTATCTTCCAGGAAATCATGAAAGAGAATTGCCCTGATGTTTTAGAATCAGAAGGCAAAATTGGAATTGAAAGAATTCACTGATCACCTCCTGAAAGAGATCCCAAAATTAAAACCCCAAGGAATATCATGGCCAAATTTCAGGACTATCTCACCAAGGAAAGGATATTGCAAGCAGCTAGAAAAAAACAGTTCAAATACCAAGGAACTGTCATTAGAATTACACAAGATCTGTCAGCTTCCACATTAAAGGATCGAAGGGCCTGGAATCAGATATTCCGAAAGGCAAAAGAGCTTGGATTACAGCCAAGAATAAGTTATCCAGCTAGAATGAGCATCATCTTCCAGGGAAGAAGATGATCATTCAATGATATAGGTGAATTTCACCTATTTCTAATGAAAACACCAGATCTGAACAAAAAATTTGACCTCCAAATACAGAACTCATGAGAAGCATAAAAAGGTAAAAAGGAAAGAACTCTTGAGAACTATATTTCTACTATAGGTATCCTTAAAGAATGGGGGTATAATTCGATTTTTCTTTGATAATAATGGAAAGGAAATTAGAGGTGGAAGGGATACCATACTGAAAAAATGGGGGGGGGGAGGAGGCAAAATAAAATAAAAATAAAGGAGGTAAAATAAGGTAAAATCTCATAAAGAGACATAGAAGATCTAACATAATTGAGGGAAAGAAGGGAGGGCGATGAGTATTGTGTAAACCTTACTCTCATTAGATTGGACTCTAAGAGAATATATCAGACACATTTGGCTTCAAAGAAAGGCCTGACCCTCCTTGTGGGAAGGTGGGAGGGAAAGGAGGAAAGGAAAGGGATAGACTAATAGAAGGATTAGGGGAAAGGTATAAAGGAGAGGGAGGGATTCTAAAGGGGGAAGGACTATTGGTGGGAGGTGGGCATCCAAAATAAAGTACTGGGGAGGGGGAAAGCGAGAGAGGGGAAAGGGAAGAGAAAATCATAACTCTGGGTAAATAAGATGGCAGGAAATATAGACATAGTTATTTTAACTGTGAATGTGAATGGGATGAACTCTTCCATAAAACGGAAGCGGGTAGCAGACTGGATTAAAAGCCAGAATCCTACAATATGTTGTTTACATGAAACACATATAAAACATAGAGATACATACAGAGTGAAGGCAAAGGGCTGGAGCAGAATCTTCTATGCTTCAGGTGAACAAAGAAAGGCAGGGGTAGCAATCCTTATCTTGGATCAAGTAAAAACAAAAATAGATCTAATTAAAAGAGATAAGGAAGGAAACTATATTTTACTAAAGGGTACCATAGACAATGAAGCGGTTTCAATACTAAACATATATGCACCAAGTGGTATAGGATCCAAATTCCTAGAGGAGAAACTAACAGAGATGCAAGGAGAAATAGACAGTACAACTATACTAGTGAGGGATCTCAACCTTGCTCTCTCAGAATTAGATAAATCAAATCACAAAATAAATAAGAAAGAAGTTAGGGAGGTAAACAAAAGGCTAGAAAAGTTAGGTATGATAGATCTCTGGAGGAAATTGAATGGCGATAGAAGGGAGTATACTTTTTTCTCAGGGATTCATGGAACTTATAAGAAAATTGATCATGTGTTAGGGCATAAAAACCTCAAAATCAATTGCAGAAAAGCAGAAATAGTAAATGCATCCTTCTCAGATAATGATGCAATAAAAATCACATATAATATAAGGCCAGGAGAAAATAGACCACAAGTTAATTGGAAATTAAATAATCTAATTCTGAAGAATGAATGGGTGAAAGAGCAAATTATAGACACAAACGATAATTTCATCCAGGAGAATGACAATAATGGGACAACATACCAAAATTTGTGGGACACAGCTAAAGCGGTTATAAGGGGTAATTTTATACCTTTAGATGCTTACTTGCATAAAACAGAGAAAGAGAAGATCAATGAACTGGGTTTACAATTAAAAAAGCTAGAAAAAGACCAAATTAAAAACCCTCAATTAAATACCAAATTGGAAATTCTGAAAGTTAAAGGTGAGATCAATAAAATTGAAAATAAGAAAACTATTGAATTAATAAATAAAACTAAGAATTGGTTTTATGAAAAAACTAACAAAATAGATAAGCCTTTAGTTAATTTGATTAGAAAAAGGAAAGAGGAAAATCAAATTGTTAGTCTCAAAAATGATAAGGGAGAACTTTCCTCCAATGAAGAGGAAATTAGAGTAATAATTAGGAGTTTCTTTGCCCAACTCTATGCCAATAAATTTGATAATCTAAATGAAATGGAGGAATATCTACAAAAACATAGATTGCCTAGGTTAACAGAAGAGGAAATAAATTATTCAAATAGCCCCATTTTGGAAAAAGAAATAGAACAAGCTATTAATCTACTCCCTAAGAAAAAATCTCCAGGGCCAGATGGATTTACTTGTGAATTTTACCAAACATTCAAAGAACAATTAATCCCAATACTATATAAACTATTTGGAAAAAATAGGGAAAGAAGGTGTACTACCAAATTCCTTCCATGACACAGATATGGTGCTAATAGCTAAACCAGGTAGAGAGAAAACTGAGAAAGAAAAATATAGACCCATTTCCCTAATGAATATTGATGCAAAAATTCTAAATAAGATTTTAGCAATGAGATTACAGAAAGTTATCCCCAGGATAATACACCATGACCAAGTAGGATTCATACCAGGAATGCAGGGCTGGTTCAATATTAGGAAAACTATTATCATAATCAATTATATTAATAACCAAATTAACCAAAACTATATGATTACCTCAAGAGATGCAGAAAAAGCCTTCAATAAAATCCAACACCCATTCCTATTAAAAACACTAGAGAGTATAGGAATAAATGGGCTTTTTCTTAAAATGATTAGTAGCATCTACTTAAAACCATCAGCAAGTATCATATGTAATGGGGACAAACTAGAACCATTCCCAATAAGATCAGGAGTGAAACAAGGCTGTCCACTATCACCATTACTATTTAATATTGTCTTAGAAATGTTAGCTTTGGCAGGAAGAGAAGAAAAAGAGATTAAAGGAATTAGTGTAGGTAATGAGGAAACCAAATTATCACTCTTTGCAGATGACATGATGATATACATAGAGAACCCTAAAGACTCAACTAAAAAACTACTAGAAACAATTCACAATTTTAGCAAAGTTGCAGGATACGAAATAAATCCACATAAATCATCAGCAGTTTTATATATTACCAATAAAGTTCAGCAGCAAGAGATACAAAAAGAAATTCGATTCAAAATAACTGTTGATAGTATAAAATATTTGGGAATTTATCTGCCAAGGGAAAGTCAGGAACTATATGAACTAAACTACCAAACACTTTCCACACAAATAAAATTAGACCTAGTCAATTGGAAAAACTTAAAATGCTCATGGGTAGGCAGAGCGAATATAATAAAAATCACAATACTACCCAAACTAATTTACTTATTTAGTGCCATACCAATCATACTCCCAAGAAATTATCTTACAGATCTAGAAAAAATAGTAGCAAAATTCATTTGGAAGAACAAAAGGTCAAGAGTTTCAAGAGAATTAATTAAAAAAATGCTGATGATGGTGGACTTGCGGTACCAGATCTAAAAGTATATTACAAAGCAACGGTCATCAAAACCATTTGGTACTGGCTAAGAAATAGAGTAGTCGATCAGTGGAATAGGATAGAATCACAAGACAAACCAGGAAATAACTATAGCAATTTAGTCTTTGATAAACCCAAAGACCCCAGCTTCTGGGATAAGTACTCACTATTTGACAAAAACTGCTGGGAAAATTGGAAGCTAGTGTGGAAGAAATTAGGGCTTGACCCACATCTAATACCACATAAGATCTAAATGGGTTCATGATCTGGATATAAAGAGTAATACTGTAAGTAAATTAGAGGAAAGTAATATAGTTTACCTCTCAGACCTATGGAGATGGAATAAATAATTTTGACTATATCAAGTTAAAAAGTTTTTGTACAAACAAAACCAATGCAGTCAAGATTAGGAGAGAAGCAATAAATTGGGAAATCATCTTTATATTTAAGGGTTCTGATAAAGGTCTCATCTCTAAAATATATAGAGAATTGTCTCATATTTATAAAAATTCAAGCCATTCTCCAATCAATAAATGCTCAAAGGATATGAACAGACAATTTTCAGAGGATGAAATTTAAACTATTTGTAGTCATATGAAAAGGTGCTCCGAATCACTATTGATCAGAAAAATGCAAATCAAGACAACCCTGTGGTACCACTACGTACCTGTCAGATTGGCTAAAATGACAGGAAAAGTTAATGATGAATGGAGGGGATGTAGGAATGCTGGGACACTGATGCATTATGGGTGGAGCTGTGAACAGATACAGCCATTCTGGAGAGCAATTTGGAGCTATGCTCAAAAAGTTATCAAACTGTGCATACCCTTTGACCCAGCAGCATTTCTACTGGACTTATATCCCAAAGAAATCATAAAGGAAGGAAAGGGGCCCACATGTGAAAGAATGTTTGTAGCAGCCCTTTTTGTAGTGGCTAGAAACTGGAAGCTGAATAGATGCCCTTCAATTGGAGAATGGCTGAATAAATTATGGTATATGAATATTATGGAATATTATTGTTCTGTAAGAAATGACCATCAGGACAATTTCAGAGAGGCCTGGAGAGACTTACATGAACTGATGCTGAGTGAAATGAGCAGAACCAGGAGATCATTATACACAGCAACAACAATACTATATGATGATCAATTCTGATGGACATGGCTCTCTTCAACAATGAAATGTTTTAAACCACCTCCAATTGTTCACTGAAGAAAGCCACCTAGAGAGAGAGACGTGAAATGTGGACCACAACATAACATTCTCATTCTCTTGATTGATGTTTGCTTACATTGTGTTTCCTTTATCTGATATGTCTTTTGTGTAGATATGATTTTTCTCGCACAACAATGATAAGTTTGAAAATATGTATGTATATATATATTTGATTTGCCAAGTATTTTACCATAATTAACATGTAGTGGATATCCTGCCATCTAGGGGAGGGTGGGGAGTTGGGGGGAAAAATTTGTAACAGAAGGCTATATAAGGGTTAATGTTGAAGAATTACCCATACATATGTTTTGCAAATAAAATAAAATTTCAAAATTAAAACAAAAACAAAAACAAAAAGCAAAGTACAACATTGGCTGCACCTACAATTTTGGAATATTGTCTCAATGTTAACATTCTCTTTAAAGTATTGTTTCTGTGATTTGTTCTTTAACCTATTCAATGTTTAGGATTAGATCATTTTGTTTCCAATAGATTTTTAATTTGTGATTGTTAAATCTTATTTTATTGCCTTGTAGTATGAGAAATCTGAAAAAAAAGAAAATTTTTATATTTCTACTTTTCTGCATTTGGTTGCAAGCTATTTTCCCTTCTAATACATGGTCAGATTTTGCAAAAGTACAATATACAGTTGATAAAAGGATGCACTCCTTTCTATGCCCATTTAATTTCTCAACCTCAAAGTTGTTTTCCCTAATCAGTAGTGATTTAGAGTATTTTTTCAGATGAGTGTAGATAACTTTGATTTCTTTATTTGAAAAATACTCTTATCCTTTGACCATTCATTTATTGATTGGGGAATGACTTTTATTTTTATAAGTTTTACTCAGTTCTCTACAAATTTGAGGGAGGAAGCCTTTATCAGAGGAACTTGCTTTTTATATTTCTCTTGAGTCTTGTATTTTAAAGTGTAATTCTCTGTTTAACTTCAGTATTTTCATCAGGAAAACTTGAAAGTCTTCTATTTTATTGAATGCCTTTCTCCTCCCCACCCCCAGAGATTAGATTCAGTGATGGTGGTCCTTGGTTGTAATCTCCTTGGCCCTTTGGAATACCATATTTCTATACCTCTGATCCTTTAATGTAAAAACTACTAGATCTTGTCTTATTTTAGCGTTGGCTTCATAGTATTTTAATTGCTTCTTTTTGGTTGCTTGCAATATTTTCTTCTTGACCTGAGAGTTCTTGAATTTGTCTGTAATATTTCTGGGAGTTTTCATTTTGAGGTTTCTTTCAGAAGGTCATCAGTGTATTCCTTCAATTTCTATTTTAACCTTCTGATGCTAGAGTATCAGGATAGTTTTCCTTGATAATTTCTTGAAAAATGATGTCTAAAAGAAAGCCATATATACCCAGAGAGAGGGATGTGAAATGTGGACCACAACATAACATTCTCATACTCCTTGATTGATGTTTGCTTACATTGTGTTTCCTTTATCTGATGTATCGTTTGTGTAGATAAGATTTTTCTTGCACAACAATGATAAGTTTGGAAATATGTATACATATATTCGATTTGCCAAGTATTTTAACATAATTAACATGTAGTGGATATCCTGCCCTCTAGGGGAGGGGTGGGGAGCTGGGGGGAAAATCTGTAACAGAAAGCTATGTAAGGGTTAATGACGAAGAATTACCCATACATATGTTTTGCAAATAAAATAAAATTAAAAAAAAAATAAAAAAAATATTTATTTTGGTTAGATTTATCTAGTTCTGAGAGGGTAAAGTTGGGGTTTCCCATTAGCATAGTTTTACTTTCTATTTCTGATTTTAATTCATTTAAATTTTATTTTAAGAAATTTATGCTATGCCATTTGTGCATATATGTTTAGTATTGATATCACTTCATTGTCTATGGTTTCTTTTAGCAAGATATAATTTACTTTCTCATCCCTTTTACTTAGATCTTTTTGCATTTGCTTTTTCTGAAATCATTGTTGCTATCCCAGGCTCTTTTTTTGTTTTAAACTTCAGCTAAAGTATAATAGATTCTGCTTTAACCCTTTATTTTAAGTCTATATATCAAGTGTGATTCTTGTAAACAGTATATTGTTAATTTCTGATTTCTAATCCATTCTGTCATTCATTTCCATTTTATGGGTAATCTCATTCTATTCATACACACAATTATGATTGCTAATAATATATTTTTCTTCAACCTGTTTTCTTCTGTTTATTCTTCTCACTCTATTTTTATCCTGGCCTTTAAAGTATGTTTTGTTAGTGACTACTGTCAATTTAATTTGCTCTCCCTTTTGTCATTTCTCCTGTGTATTTTCCTCTTACCTTTCTTCCCTTTTGGGTAAGATGAATTTCTTTTTTTTTTATTAAAGCTTTTTATTTGTATAACATATGTATGGGTAGTTCCCCAACATTGATCTTTACAAAGCTTTCCATTACATATTTTACCCCCAGTCCCCTCCCCTCCCCTAGATGGCAGGAAGTCCACTACATGTTAATAATGTTGAAATGCTTGAGAAGTTATGCAAGAAAAATCCTATCTACAAGAAAAAAAAAGAATCAGAGAAAGGCAACACAATGCAAGCAAATGTCAATAGAGATCATGAAAATGTTACGTTTTGGTCCATATTTCATTTCCCTCTCTCTGGGTGTATATGGTTTTCTTCAGTGAATAATTGGAACTGGTTTGAGACAATTCTTTGTTGCAGAGAGCCATGTCCATCAGAATTGATCATCATGTACCCAGTCCCCTCCCCTCCCCTAGATGGCAGGAAGTCCACTACATGTTAATAATGTTGAAATGCTTGAGAAGTTATGCAAGAAAAATGCTATCTACAAGAAAAAAAAAGAATCAGAGAAAGGCAACACAATGCAAGCAAATGTCAATAGAGATCATGAAAATGTTACGTTTTGATCCATATTTCATTTCCCTCTCTCTGGGTGTATATGGTTTTCTTCAGTGAACAATTGGAACTGGTTTGAGACAATTCTTTGTTGCAGAGAGCCATGTCCATCAGAATTGATCATCCTGTAATACTGTTGTTGCTGTGTACGATGATCTCCTGGTTCTGCTCGTTTCACTCAGCATCAGTTCATGCAAATCCCTCCAGGCCTCTCTGAAATCGTCCTGCTGGTCGTTTCTTACAGAGCAATAATATTCCATAACATTCATATACCATAATTTATTCGGCCACTCTCCAATTGATGGGCATCCCTTCAGTTTCCAGTTTCTAGCCACTACAAAAAGGGCTGCCACAAACATTCTTGCACATGTGGGTCCCTTTCCCTCCTCTAAGATCTCTTTGGGATATAGGCCCAGTAGAAACACTGCTGGGTCAAAGGGTATGCACAGTTTGACAACTTTTTGAGCATAGCTCCAAATTGCTCTCCAGAATGGTTAGATCCGTTCACAGTTCCACCAACAATGTATTAGTGTCCGTAAGATGAATTTCTATTGTCAATTAAGTATGCATGCATATTTTGTAGCATGAACTAATTCAGTCGCTAGTGAGGCTCAGTAATTTACTCCCTACCATCATTTTGCTCTTCACTGCAAAAGCTCTTCCTTATACATCTCTTTTATGGGAGATAATTTCTTTTATTCTTCCTCTCTCTCTCCCCCCTTTTAGAACATCTCTCTTTCTTGCCTATATATTTTTTAATAACATTCTAATATAATCAACAACTCCTGTGTCCTCTTTCTATGTAGAATCCGTATAACTTTCCTCATAAGTTACATGTATCATTTTTCTTTATAGAAAAGTAAGAAATTTAACCTTATTCAGTACTTAATGATTTCCCTTTCATCCTTACCTTTTTATGTTACTCTTCAGTCTTGTATTTGAAAATCAGATTTTCTACTCAGCTCTGGCCTTTACATCAGAAATGCTTAAAAGTACACATTTTCATTAAGCATACAATTTTCTTTTGAAGAATTATACTCAATTTTTCTGAACAGGTTATTCTTGGTTGTAATTATTACCCAGCCCCTTTACCTTCCAGAATATTATATTCCTATTCCTCCATTCCTTTAAAGGGTAGCTAGTGAATTTTATGTCATTCTGATTATGGTATCATAGTATTTGAATCTTTTTTTCTGGATGCTTGAAGCATTTTCTTTTTGACTTAGGAACTTTGAAATTTGGCTATAATATTTCTGGGAGTTTTCATTTTTTGATCTTTTTTAGGTGGTGATAAAAGTATTCTTTTAATTTCTATCTTACTTTCTGGTTCTAGTATATCAGTATAGTTTTCCTGGATAATTTTTTTTTAAATATGATGTCTAGTCTCTCTCTTTGATCATAGCTTTCAAGTAGTCCATTAATTCTTAAATTATCTTTCCTTTTCAGTTTTCCAGGTCGTTTTTTTTTTTTTGAATTATTTCACATGTTCTTCAAATTTTCCATTCTTTTAATTTTATTTTGTTGTTTCTTGATGTCCCATGGAATCATTAGCTTCTAGTTACCCAATTCTAAGGATTGTTTTTTTCAGTGAGCTTTTGTACTTCTTTTTCCATTTGACCAATTTTGTTTTTTAAGGACTTTTTTTCTTCTGTGATTTTTTTTAACCAATTAGTCAATTCTGTTTTTTGAGGTGTTGTTTTCTTTAATATTATTTCATTTATTTTATGATTTTTAATTTTTTCCAATATAATTTCCTAACCTTGTTTTTATTCATTACTTAATTGTTTTTCTATTACTCTTATTTGAGTTCAAAAATAATTTTTAATTCTTTCAGGAATTCTTGTTGGGATCATGTGCAATTGACATTTTTCTTTGAGATTTTGTTTATAACTTTAAACTTCATTATCTTCTGAGATCCGTCTTGAGATTCATTGTCATCATAGTAGCTTTTTCAATAGTCAGATATTTTTTATTTGCTAATTTTTTCTACTCTATTTCTTTATTTTGAACTTTATGATAAAGTTGGACTCTTTTTATGGCGTAGGGTGGCTATGGAAGAACACTAAATCAAATGTCAAGATTTTCTGCATTTTTGTTTACAAAATTTGTTTGTTTGTTTTTGAGAGTTTGAAAGTTTTTGGTGCTTTCAAGGTAGTGTTGTTTGAGGAGAGGCTGATCTGCACTCTGATCCTTACCCAGGAAGTACTTCTGATTTCTTGGATCAATTAGTACTGTTCCTCAAGTCCTCTTGGTACTATCTAAGGAAATGATCATTTGGTACAGGGAGTGATACTATTCCTTGGGGTCCCTGATCCTTTGTGACTTGAAGTGATATTGCTCATTTATGGCTTCCTCTCTTTCTTAATTTATATTATTTTGTTCTCTTTGAACTATTGCCCAGAAGTGGGCATATGCAAATGAAGTTGTCAAACAGTTTCACTCCCCACCCCCACCTCCAGGTTTTCTGCTCTCTTTTGACTAAAAGTGCTTTTCTTCACTTTTAAGTTGTGATGCAGAAGTGGTATAGGCTAAACAGTGTCTGGTCCCATGCCCAGTGCTAGCCCAATAACCCTCATAATCTCTTTCTGAACAGTTTCTGGCTTGAAATCTCCTGAAGATGCTGATGTTTCTGTCACCATCACCATCTGCTCCCACCAGTGGTGTTTCATTCAAGTGGGTTTTCACTCAGTTTCTTCTCCCATGTCAGCGATCTTTTTTTTTTTCCCAACCTCCTTACTTGTCTTGTATTGGAATAATGTTTCACTGTAATTTCTTATTGTCTGTGCTATTCCAGAATTTAATTTGAGGAATTATTTGAAAGTTGTTTGGCGGATAATGTCAGAGAGCTCCGCTGAGTGCTTTCTCTACTTTGCTGTATTGCTCACTCCCAGAAGTCAACTCACATGATTATTACTCCTTTTTTATAAAGGAGGAAACTGAAGCTGAGAAAGATTAAATAACTAGCTCAGAGTCATACACTTAGTAAGTAGCTGAGGCAGGATTAGAAGCCAGGATTGATGACTCATAGTCCAGCACTGTGCCATCTATTTTGCTTATTAAGAGTCTGTGGTTGATTCTCCACTCGATAAATGGTCAAAGGATATGAGCAGACAATTTTCAGATTAAGAAATTAAAACCATTTCTAGTCATATGGAAAGATGCTCTAAATCACCATTGATCAAAGAATGCAAATTAAGACAACTCAGCTATCACTATACACTTCTCAAATTGGCTAAGATGACAGGAAAAGATAATGATGAATATTGGAGGGGAAGTAGGAAAACTGGAACAATAATATATTGTTGGTGGAGTTATGTACTGATTCAACCATTCTGGAGAGCAATTTGGAATTGTGCCCAAAGGGCTATCAAACTGTGCATTACTTTTGATCCAGCAGTGTGTCTACTGGGTTTGTATCCTAAAAAATCATGAAGGAGGGAAAGGGACCCACATGTGTAAAAATGTTTGTAGCAGCCCTTTTTATAGTGTCAAGAAACTGTAAACTGAGTGGCTACCCATCAGTTGGAGAATGGCTGAATAAGTTATGGTATATAAATGTTATGGAATATTATTGTTCTATAAGAAAGGATCAGCAGGATGATTTCAGAGAGGCCTAGAGAGACTTAAATGAACTGATGCTAAGTGAAATGAGTAGAACCAGGAGATCATTATACATGGCAACAGCAAGATTATATGGTGATCAATTCTGATGGACATGACTTTTTTCAACAATGGGATGATTCAGACCAGTTCCAATGGTCTTGTGATGAAGAAAGCCATCTGTACCCTGAGAGAGGACCCAGTTTATGGGAACTGAATGTGAACCACCACATAGTATTTTCACTCTTTTTGTTGTTGTTTGCTAGCATTTTGTTTTCTTTCTCATTTTTTTTCCTTTTTTTGATCTGATTTTTCTTGTGCCACATGATGTTTGTGGAAATATGTATAGAAGAATTTCACATGTTTAACATAGATTCGATTATTTAGTATCTAGTAGATGGAGTGAGGGAAAGGGAGGGAAAAATTAGAACACAAGATTTTGTGAGGGTGAATGTCCATATATATATTTTGAAAATAAAAAGCTTTAATAATTTAAAAAATAAAAAGAGTCTATGGTTGACTAGTTCAATAGAAAGAAATAGTCACATTGGTTTTATCATGACTCTATACTTAGTGGACATATATGTATATAGTCACTCAGCTGAATTTTCATTATTTTTTCCCTCAGTTTCAACATTCAAAGTCTTAGCATTTTATTTTGAAAATGACAAAATCCTCTAATTATCCAGGAAGGCAAAGTAATTTTTAGCTTAGATAAAAGCATAACTATTTTTAAACAAAAGAATTGTAATTGTCCCATTCTCATTGTCAGAACATACAAGAATTCTATGCTTTGACTTAGTAGCAGTAATTCTTTTTGAGAGTTCACTTTTTATACAAGGTGGAGTCTTGATGAAGGAGAAAACACAGGAATTCAGCTTAACTCTCCCAAATTCTTCTCTGAATACCATTATGCTTCAAACAAAATTCTAAAATGGAAGAATCTATAGAGGACAGGGTGAACCAGTTTTCCAGCCAAGACAACTTAGAAGATCACCAGGATAAGTCTAGCTGCACCAGAGAGAGAGAGAGTGGAATGAAGTCTTCTGTAGGCTGGGCTACTGCAGATTAGATCAGGATCAGACCTTTAGAGGGGCTGAATTAATGGCAGTGGCTGCTTCTGGGGTTTTTAGTCTACAGATAGTAAGGGGATCAGATACATCATCAGAAAGAGATTACAGGGTTCACTTTGTCCGGGATAGGACTCTTTTGTATTGTCATGCAAATCCAAGTCATAGTCCTGGGTAGTAGTCCTACAGAGAGGAAGAACACTAACATACTAGAACTTTTATCTTCAGGAAAGCAAGGATTCTGTTCCATGGCAGAAAACAATGCTTGTATTTATTCACAGAACACAGCCCAGGCCAAGAGAATAGTAAACATGCCTCTCACTCTATCAAACCATTTTGGAAGAACTGAAAGCCTATAGAACCCCAGAATCAGCTCTTAAAATTGCTATACAAAAATCCTGAAGTTTAGGAAATTATGCCCTCTAACCCAGAACCCACTTTAACATAGAGTTAAAAGTTAAGGAATATGGCAGTTTTCCAATGAAGAAATCAAAACAATTTGTAATCATACAAAAATGTTCTAAATCATTATTGATTAGAAAAATGCAGATTAAAACAACCTTGAGATAACATTTTTACATCTATCAGATTGTCTAAAATGATAAAAGGGGAAAGTGACAAATATTGGAAAGGATATGGAAAATTGGGATAATAAATCATTATTGGTAGAATTGTGATATGATCCAACCATTTTATAAAGTAATCTGGAATTATATCCAAAGACTTATTAAACTACCTATAGTCTTTGATCTAGCAATACCAATTCTTGTTATATTTCCAAAGATGATCAGTAAAAAAAGAAAAAAAATCTTTATCTGCTAAAAATATTTATAGCAGCTCTCTTTGGTGGAAAAGAAGTGGAAACTGCAAAATAATGAAGAGCAAAATGAGCAGAATCATGACAACATTGTATAAAATGACAATATTGTTTTAAGAATGAGTTTGACAGAATAAGTTTGAAAATTATAAATATACAATTTAACAAACTATAAAGGATATATGAAGAAAAACAATATCTGTATCCAAAGAAAGAACTGATAAATAGAAATATATATAGAATATTTTTACATATATTTGGGACACATACACACATATATATGCCTATTTTTGACTAATGGCAGCCATTTATAGGGTGGATTAAAAGAGGGAAGAAAAAACATTAACATAATTTTATTGCATATTTGAAAGGAATAGCAAGTTGTTCCTTAGTAGATATGCAAAGTATATCATCTTTTTGATTGTAATATGCTATGGAAATGCTCATTTTATTCAATAAATTAAAATTAAATTTTAAAAGATGAAAAAATAAATAGATTGGGAAAATCAACAAAACATTGAGTAAACAACAGAAAAAAATTTACTAGAAAATTACTATGGTGACAAGGAATATCAAAACACTATCTCAGTGTGCCCTCTCTCTCTCTTCTGGTGATATGTAAGAAAGTATAGCTATGTGCACCTTGGGGCAATTAAAAAATATTTACTATTCTGTTAGATTGAATATATTTTATTTAACTAATATATGTTCTAACTAATTAGTGAAAGTAAAAACAAAAAGAGGGAGTATTATTAGCTATAATTTTTCTTTTTTAGGTGATGCATGCACATTCTTTTTTTACATATTTCCATATGAGTCATGTTGGGAGAGAAAAATCAGAACAAAAGGGAAAAACCATGAGAAAGAAAAAAAAAGATGAAAATACTGTATATTGATCCATATTCAGTTTCCATAGGTCTCTTGGAATGTGGATGGCCTTTTCCATTGGGATTGCCTTGGATCACTAAGAAGAACCAAGTTTATCATAATTAATCATCTCTCAATCTTTTTGTGGCTGTGTGTAATGTTTTCCTGTTTTTTCTTGTCATAAACTATTAATTGACCCATAGAATACCTTCCTGAAAGGATCCAAAGAACTCCTCTGATTGGTTCTTAGTGACTGCAGCTTTCTTAAACAAGATTGGCAATTAAGAGTTAGTGTTGGACGAATTCTTTGTCTTTATAACCAGGATTCCTAACATGATGAATTCTTAATAAATACTCATCGAATAAATGTTGAATAGGAGTAAGCATTTAATATTAGCCTTTTTTGATAATGATAATAGGTCAAATAAGTTTGTTTTTAATATTTTATATTTCAAAAACCATGACCATAATTGAGAAATCTCAAATCTGTTCCTAGAATTTATCTTGACATAAATGTGGTTACTGTTCCTATGTAATCTAAGAGGTTCTAGAGACACAGCTTGGTTTTCTTGTGTACTGAATCCAGAGGGAGTGAGAGGGTTCAGTCACATTTTAATGAGCTAGTATTTCTTTTTTTAAGGCAAAGGGAAAATTAAGAAGGGAATATTTTCATAAAAATTTATGCATAGCTCTCAAATCAGAAACATGTAGCAGCAAAGTTCAGCTTAGAAGAAGGAACAAGAACACCAAAGGACAAAAAGCGCAGGAGGAAATCATTAAAGCAGCCAACACTGTGGGATACTGACTGAGAGGTTTGGTGAAAATGAAGCTGAAGGGGAAAAGAGATGAAGAGGTCACAGACCAGGAGGTTTTTAAGCAGGGGAGTACGTTAATAAATTGAAGGAAATATCTTGATCTCTTATACTTCTCAAAATGTACTGATTGGATTTCACCACATAAATATTTTAAAATGTCTATCCATGTTTTTAAAAAGTGAATTCAAAATTGAAAAAATGAAGGGACTCTCAGCAATGTTAAATTTGTTTTAATCACTCTTTTTATTGTATATGCAGTTATGGGGACTTTGTAATTCTAGTTGTTTTAGAATTGGTGATTTTTTTTGGTTAGGTATTTCTGCTTTATCACCATCCTACCCTAATTATTGGAGAGAATAAACTACTCAGGTACATTCTATGTAATCTAATATGAATTGAGTCTTTTGACATGGTCAGTTCCCAGTGGAATTATAAACAACTCTGTTTTTTTGTATAGTCTTCCCCTACATCCCAGAGAAGGCTGAGTCCTGAAAGAAACAGAAATCGTTGTAAACAGAGGACACTAGTGACATACACTTTCCCTTTGATACTGTCAGCCAAGTCATCTCTTGGATGGAACCTAGAGGAAACAATACTGTTCAAAATAGTAGGGGGATAGGGGAGGCATGAAAAATACTGAAAGCCATAGAGGGATTTCCCTAAGTTTTAAGTATATTATAGGCACAAATTCTATTGTTTAACAAAGGCATGATCATGATAGGATGCTGTTTTTTCCTTGTTCTTTGTGAGTAGTTATGGTTTAAAGTTGTAGAATTAATTTCTTGGCAAAAAACAGCTATTTTAGTGCCCTTTTTCTCTCATACCATCTCTTGGACTTTAAATGGATTAGAATGAATTATTGTGACAGTTAAATAGCAGGAGCTTGGGGCAGTGGTTTAACTAGCATGGGGGAAATAGGGCTTACTCCAAGACACCAACATTAGTCGGGGCAAGCAGTATCCTTGGAAAGGAAATCTCTGTTCTTCCTGGCTAGAGCCGTTACCTTTAAATCCAAGCACTTCACCTTATAGTTCTCCAGAGACACAGAATGTAACTTGGATTCATAGTGGAAAAGTATTCTGTACTATCACTTTTTCTTCCTGCCCCAAATTAATTTGCCCTAATTGCAGTCTCAGCTAGTTATTGGTCTGGTTTGTGGAATTAGGGTTACAATGAAGATTGGGACCCTTGTGACCTGAAACTGGTAGTAGCAGCATCAGTAAAGTATGAATCCATTTGACATCCCTCTAGGATGTGTCCTGGGAACTACTGACTCTCCTGACCTCCTTAGCTTTTCAGAACTAGATATGGCATCTTTTCTTAAATGCCTGATTTCTCATGTTTCTCTGCTGACTGAAAATGAACTTGAAATCCCAGAATATTTACAGAATTTCCTTTCACTGTCTCAAAACACAAGCTAACATGGTGCTGCTTCCTTCTTTTCTGCTATCCTGTTATGATTTTGCATAAACATCATCTTCCAGGACTCATTAAAACAGGTACCCTATTGTACTAGAACGGTGATATTGATTTTATTCATCGGTCTCTCAATACACAACAAGGGATACTTTTTAACTGTCTTATGACTCCAGGGTCAGATAGCTTGTTAAGTGATGCTGCCCATGAGGTTCACCTGGATCACCCTTGTGCTCTTGAAAGCAGCTGGTAGCATTCTAATAGCTCATTAAGAATGTACTGGTCCCTGCTCTCAGATACACGTGTGGGTAGCTGGCTTGATGCTATTCAATGCGTGATGCTTTTGCTCTTCTGATTTCTCCTTTATGCTGAACTAGCCCTTGGTGGAGGCATCTGTTCAAAAAGAGAGGACAAGTGAAATTTGGCTCAATTCATTAAAAAAAATAGGTATGTGTGCATAATAACATACTGAGGGAAATATGATACTTAACTAAGATCTAATCTTAATGATTCAACAGTGATCTGAAATTTTTATTTGTTTTGACTGGACCTATGATTCAATTTTTTAAGAGACAATAAGGAAAATCCCTAAACTAACATGGTCAGCACCTTCTTTGTAACTGACAAAATCTTAGAGAACTGCTTATAGTTACCATGAAAAGTGACTTGTCCAGAGTCACAAAGGCAGTATGTATGATAGGTGATGCTTGAATTCATATCTTCTTCATGGTGAGACTGGCTATCTATTCATTACAACAATTTATAAGTTCTCATGCACACATAAATATAATATGCAATGCTTCCTAAATGCAATTAGTATAATAAGAGGTGTAAAGCAAAATGAACACTTAGGATAAATGATCTATAGGGCATCATGGGATAACATAAAGCATTGGGGAAGTCATTCTGCAGGGGGGAGAATTTAAACCTGAGTTTCAGGGATAAGGAAGAATCTATAAAGAGGATGAAGGTTGCTGTTGTTCACATTTCAGTTGTGTCCAATTCTTTGTGACTCCTTTGGGGTTTTTCTTGGCAAAGATACTGGAGTGATTTGCCATTTCCTTCCCCAGATTATTATTATTATTATTATTTTATAAATGAGGAAACTGAAGCAAACGGGATTAAATTTCACAGTGTCACAGAGCTAGTATCTGGGACCAGATTAAAATTTAGGAAGAGGAGTCTTCCTGACTCCAGACTTGCCCTATCCTCTATCTAATATCCCACCTAGCTGCCCCCAAATAGTATAAATGAGGTCCTTCCATGGAAGAACCTAAGGCATCAAGGCAGGAAAGTGTAGCATATGGTTGGAGAAAAGAGAATGGTTTACTTAGAGCAGTAGTTCTTAAACTTTTGTTTTCATTATTTTTATACTACTAAAAATTATTGAGGATTTGTCCAAAGATTTTATGTTTATATGGGTTATATTTACAGATATTTACTATATTAGAAATAAAAACTCATTTTGAATTTGCGGACTCTTTGAAATAGTTTCAGAGATCTCCAGGATTCTCTTGACCACTATGAGAACCATTGACTTCGAGTATAAAACATATGTAAAGAAGTATAACATAAAATTCTTGTTTATAACTCTGGTGAATGGCTTGTTAGAAGAGGGGATGGTTGAGACTAATAGTTTAAATGAATTTTTATCACTATTTTTTTTTTTTTTTTTTGCTGAGGCAATTGGGGTTAAGTGACTTGCCCAGGGTCACACAGCTGTTATGTGTCTGAGACCAGATTTGAACTCAGGTCCTCCTGACTTCAGGGCTGGTGCTCTATTCACTGCGCCACCTAGCTGCCCCTTTATCACTATTTCTAACTTCAAATCAAGTTTTTCTAAGAGGCTCCACAAGATTTATGAATATCACTGGGATTTAAGCTATGAGTATATTCATTTTTTTTTTTTTTGCTTTTTGCTGAGGCAATTGGGGTTAAGTGACTTGCCCAGGGTCACACAGCTAGGAAGTATTAAGTGTCTGAGATCAGATTTGAACCCAGGTCCTCCTGACTTCAGGGCTGGTTCTGTATCCACTGCGTCACCTAGCTGCCCCTGAGTATATTCATTTTTTAAAAGGCTGGATATATGCTATGCCAATTTAGATGTCATTTCAGTTTATATTAGGTAAGAGGGGTGGGAATCACAGGATCATAGATTTAGTTAGATATATGAGATCCCAAAGGTTATAATATTCAATTCCATTTTATGGAAGAGAAAACTGAGACTAAAGAGATTTAGTGACTTGCTCACAATTTACAGGTAATTTATAAGTAATTGGTATCAGAGGTGGGAATTGAACATAGATATTTCTAACTTCAAATCCAAACCATATCCACTGCATCATATTTTGTGTGACTTAGGCTTAGAAGCTGATGACACTGCTTCTTTCTGTCTTGTGTGTGTGTGTGTGTGTATGTGTGTGTGTATGTGTGTATATGTACATATATATGAAACTCATGGGAAGATGTGTTATCCATAGCTTTGACAATAACCCCAGCAGTAAGAAGGCACTTTATCTGTCTGAAGACAGCACTGATTCAAACATTTTTGTTAAACCCATAAGAATATATTGCCTTCCTGGTATTTTATTTTTCCTAGCAATAAACATAAATATTATTCATCCCAGGAGCTCTGTTTCACCAGTAATCTCTGCTGTCTTCTTTGGGTTCTAATAGGCTGGAATAACAACTTCTATGAAGTCTTTTCTTTTTTTTTTTTAAATCTTACACAGTCCTGATGACCTCATAATCATGTTTATTAATGTTTACTATGTTTATTGTTATTATGTTTACTTAGCACCTCATTCTGTCCTTTGTGTATCTTTTAGTTATGGATAACCAACTTTCAAATCCCTGGCTCTGGGATGGCTTTTATGTTGCTGTTTGGAAGAATACCTAAATTTTATAAACTCTAAGCTCTTCAGGGCTAAGATGTGTATCTTTTATTTCTTTTGTATTCTCCAAACCAACCATAACAGTTTCATACCTGATAATAGGCCTTAAGCTCCAAAAAGCCTGAGCCCCTTATTTTCTAAGCTTTTAATTCTTCCTACTCCCTGCATCTATCATAGTAAAAGATTCATAACTATTTGCTGAATTGAATTGCAACTATTACTATCACCATCATCATCACTAACATCTGATATGTGTGTAGCACTCCTTAAAAGTGATTTATGTACACAAATTGAATAGAAAATAAAGGATATTGATGCATGAAAAGATAAGTAACTATCTAAAGTAATATTATGAAAATCCAGTGTTATGAAGAGTATATGCTATAGGAGTTCAAAGAAAGAATTGCTTCCTATGGGTTTCCTTTGGTAATTCAGTGAAATTGCTTGGCAGAGGACTTATTTAGTTTTTTCTTTTGTTTTTATTTGCATAGTCCTTAACCAATGCAGTTTGGTATTTATTCTACAACTCTGAAATTTATACCTGACTTGCCCAGGGAATACTGAGAAGCTAAGGGATTGCATTCAGTGTAACACAGAAAATATGTGTTAGAGGTGAGGCAACTGAAATTAGCTTTTTCTATTTACAAGGTTAGTTTTCTTTTCACTCTGTCATGGTTATCTCTTAATGAGCTGTGAACTAATTATTCATTAAACTGTTATTGACAAGGAATTGCTTTTTTCCAGCCACCATTGCATATTTGTCACAATTTAAAAAATATATATTTTTTTTGAATTTTGGATGTTGATGATTCTTACAATTCAAAGTTTCTCTCTCCTAGTGGTTCATAGTAGTACTGATAATATGACGCTAAATAAATCAATATCCTTATTTAATTGTTACTTGCCAGCAGGGTGTGTTAGACATGCTGTGAAACAAAACCAATAACTCCCCTTGTCTTCTAAATGTTAAAAAGATATGTTCAGTTCTAAGTAATGTCTCATTGACATCAATAGGCAGGAACCAGCCCCAGATAAGATCATGGTGGCATAAGACATCAGAATTGATGTGGCTCACCCTAAACAATTGTGTGGAAGATAAAAACTGAAAGGGAAGGGCTAAAAACAGTGCCAGTGCCAGCAGGTTACATTTGTTCATTATCTAAACAAGGAGAAAGCACACAGGAAATCAGTTTGACAGAATCTGAAGATTCTAATTTGTCCAGTCACAATCATATGCCCAGGTGGTAGTTATGTTCCTAAAATCCCACATAAATATGACAGACAGTAACATATAGCTATTTTATTCTTTTAATAGCTATTCCATTATCTGCCTTATAGTTTATCCCATAGTATCATAAAGTTTTTATTAGCTATTTATCATAATTCTGGTCTAGAAGGAGAGATTGCTTAGGTTGGAACAAGCTTTTTTTGCAAAGCATTTTCTCAGAAGTGCTATTTGGAAAATAAATATCCTCACACTTTAATAGGAGTTAATTTTGTAAAATTTCAGCAAATTTATTCACCAAAACAAAACTCCATTTAGATTAAAGGTTATTAACCTTTTTTTGAGATATGGACCTCTTATTAAGTAAAACCTATGGACCCCTTATTAAAATAATGTTTTAAATGCATAAATTAAATTTCACAGGATTACAAAAGAAAAAAATTATCTTTAAATATTTTTTTTTAATTTACAGATCCCAGGTTAAGATTAAGATGGAAGATAGTCAATTTGTGGCTATCTGCTTGCATCATATCTAATTAAATAATTTCTTAGCCACAGAAGGGTTAATAAGACTATACGTACATCAGAGGTGTCAAATATGGTCCATTTGGAAATATTTATAAAAATAAATCAAATTATTAGAGAACATATATAATGTTAATATTTTGTTTTCTAAGATAATATGTGGCACTTCAAGGGTCTTTATGTATGGTATTGCTCTGTTTTATATTTTATAATACAGTAAAAACCATGTATGATATATGTCAAGTTGCCCTCAATATCATATCTTCATATTAGAAGCGAGTCTGGCTTAATAAATAATACCGATTTATGGAAATGTGTTTTTGATGCCTCCCCTTTTCTCATCTTATCATTTTCTCTCCTATATACTAATACTCTAATATATTTGCATCTTATCTATGTATTTCTTTTTTTTT